>JAKKZN010000026.1:15408941-15426134 GCA_033441825.1 Pangasius elongatus | reverse complement strand
TTGGACTGATACAAAAGGTGCCATGTTCCAAGTTGTTTAACACGTCTAGATGTAAATTCATATTTATCTTCTGATCTCAAACCCCGATGTCTTCAGTGTAGAGCAAAAACAAAAGAACTGGCCTTGTGTTCCAGTACTTTTGGAGGGGACTGTACTTTAAGGGAAAAAGTATTTTTATTTAATTTAAAATAAGTTTTCAAAAAAAATTATATTTTTTGAATGTTTATATGTTTAAATTTTTTTACATTATTATCTTTTTAATATATAATATAATTTTTAAAAATAAATGTTTATACTCTCATTTTTCAGCAGGCAGTTTTGTGTCCCGAACTGAAGACTGAAGTGAATCCTGTCCTAACGGAGCAGCAGGAAAGTTGCACACTGAAACCGGAATTCTGTTCGATTTCCGAGTGTAAAACTGAACCACATCACACACACATCCACCGTGAAGACCTACACACACTCACACGCGTGGAGGATGTTCGCGTTGTTGTTGTTTTTAAAAGCGAACCTGAGCCGATGGAAATCTCGCACTCTACACGCACACACACTGATGAACACACACTACACTCTACACGCACACACACTGATGAACACACACTACACTCTACACGCACACACACTGATGAACACACACTACACGCTCGCGTTAAGACGTGTTCAGAGCAGCGGCTGGATTGCAGGAACTCGGACATCACACACATGACCGAGGAACCGAGTCTGAAGAAAGAAGAACATGAAGACAATAAAGATGATGATTTTAAGAGTTACGGTAAGTTCTCTTCACGATGGCAGCGAAGGTTCTAACATAATAAATCAGAAGAGCCAGGCTTTTGGTGGAGTGAGGTATGCACACTCTGGATGGAATTGAATTTTGGAATGCTATGTATTTTCTGGAGTACTGATATCCATTCATGTGAAAGTTTAATCATCTCTGGTAGGAATCCAGATAAAAAAAACACTTATTCTCAGTGAATACAGTTCATTTGTCTTCGCTTTATCTGGGCCGAGTGGTGGTGGATCCGGAGTCTATCCCGGGAACGCTGAGTGCGAGGTTATAAAACTGTGGAAATCCACATGGACATGTGGAGAACATAAACAGAAATTCTGCACGTTTCATCTATAACCTTTCTTCCTGTCTATGCATCCATGATTTGTGATTAACTGTAGGTTTTTGTTCTTTTTTTCATTTCTTTATGAAGACCCAGCTGATACGAGGAGCGCATCTAACAAAACCAGAGTGAAGGAACTGGAACTTCCCGACTTGAAGCTCCCCTGTGAGGAACTCTCTGACAGGCCGTTCCGCTGCTCCATCTGCGACAAGAGCTTCACTTTAGAGTTCAATCTCCTCAAACACCAGAAGCTCCACGCTGGAGAGAAACCGTTCCACTGCAGTCACTGTGGGAAAACCTTCACGCAGTTATTCAACCTGACGTCTCACCAGAGGACACACACCGGAGAAAAACCCTTCCTGTGCAGCCAGTGTGGAAAACGCTTCTCTCAAGCCTCCAAGCTGAAAACTCACCTCCGAATCCACACGGGAGAAAAACCGTACGTCTGTCTGACCTGCGGGAAGAGCTTCTCCGATTCATCCACGCTCAATAAGCACCAGAGAACACACACCGGAGAGAAACCGTACCAGTGTGTGATGTGTGGGAAGAGTTTCGGACAATCGGCTCACCTCATGAAGCATTACAGATCACACAATCGCAAATCCACATGATTTCCCTTTTCCAAATGAATTCAGCCTCACTCTGAGTGATTTGCATTTTAATCTTTATCATGAACATGTGAGCTTCAGCAGCGTTCAATATTTATTTTCAAATGAAATTTGAGTTTAAACTTTGATTTCCTAAATGGTTTTCCTACATTACTCACAATGCCCTGTTGATAGTGGTGCACTGGGATTTATCCCTCACGTCATCTCTATCTAAAGAGCATGATGCAGCGGGGCTTTAGTCCATCCAGCTCTCAGCTCCTCATCTGTACACTCTGTTCAAACAGATCAGCTTCCAAAGCTTCAACTGTCATCCCAATACCTCCATCAACGCCATCACGCCATCACGCTCGTCATCATGTACATCGCTAACTAGCTGAGCCGAGCCTCTGGTCAGAGTTTTGCAGAAATTATTTCATTAATCAGGTCATTACTACTACAATATATGAGCTTCCTTTAGTGCCAAAAGTTCTGCACAGTGCTTTGTCAATGTCTAATTTTCATCTTTGCCTTTTTGAATGTCATCTTGTTCTCTCTGTTGTTTCAATGCATCAAGAGTTCATTTAGTTTAGTTGTGCAGTTATGTTAGTGAAACTGTAATGTATTTACTTTAGTATATTTTCACACAGCTTTCACTTTGACCAGTGTCTAATTTCATTCACCAATCCAGACAAGAAGGCATTCATAGAGACTTATTTTATTTAGTCAGACTAGCAGAATGAATGAATGACACACACCCAGAGGACTGGTAGATATTACACCCTATACACCAACAAACTACATCTGAGAATCAGATTTTTAAACTTTTTTTTTTTAGCGAACAACAGTGGACATGAACAAAGTGTTGGGTGGCTGTCGTTTTGGCAGTGAGGGAACGTCATAAGTCTGTATACGAATCACAAAGTCGTTCTCCAGCTTACATGTTTTCTCACATCTCCAGATCTTAATAATATCATAAACACCTTAAAAGTAAAAATTACCCATTAAAATCAGAATTTGTTTATTTACCAAATATACAGACATAAACACACATTAACCTGACTTAGCATATCATACTGTATCATCATACTGCTTTACGATCTCCCCAGTGTAACGTATCCGAACTGTGAACTGAATGAGTGTAAAACAGCAGTAAAGGACTCGTAACCACGTGGTGTATTATGGAGCATGGTTGTTATTACTTAATCTTATAACTGTATGAGATATTCAGCTTCATTATGTTATTAATCTCACTTTTAGATGAAGAAATGAATGAAACAAGTACACAAAGCTTTACTGTAGGATCACGCTAGCAAGAGACAGTCTGAAGTTTAAACTGAGATTCTCTCAGCTCCATGCATAGTTTATAGATATCATACTGCAAGGCGATAAATCCAACGTGGTCCGATGTTTCTTCAGTTCCTACCTCACAACTTTAGCTCCTACTTCAGACTAGTTCCAAATTACTGTAGTGACGCAAAACTGGAAGAAAAACCTATAACCGTGGTTTCATCTTGTCCTGTCCTATACGTCCTCTCATTAAATGTCTATAGAGACATTACAAAGAAAAATAAAGCTTGGAAGAAGATGCAGAGATGATCGATGCGTCTGGTGTGTGTACGTAGCTAGTACACTTAGATCGCTTTGCTAATCTAATTAGCAAAGAATGAAGCTAGTACGAATCCAAGCATGTAACATGTTAATCACACAACTGATTTTCACTGATTAGTGTGTTATTTAATCTGTGCTTAACAACACACACGAGAAAAACTCCAAGCGAAACGAGGGACTTGTCGCCTGTTAGTGTGAACGTAGGATCAGACTGTCAGACTGCACAGGCCTAAAAAAAGTGTCTGAGTTACAGTATGAGACTTTTATAACAATTATATACAGCATTTTTACAGATAAAATAACTAATGTTTCACATGTCCGTGCATTGATCGTATGATTGACTAATGGGGAGGGATTGATAAAGGATTTTGTGTGTGTGTGTGTGTGTGTGTGTGTGTGTTAGTCAGGTGAGACAGTTCTACTCCGTAAGCACGCACAGGTAAGGCACTTGAGTGTGTTCATGCTGATCTTCATGACTCCGCCCAGGTTAAAGAGCAGGTGATAAAGCGAGCGTACAGAGAGGTCTCCGCTCTCGTCAGCCATCCTCAGAGCCACCAGCGGAGTGTACAGAGGGTTCGTGAGGGTGCGGAAACGAGGACGCCGCGTCTCAATCACCTGCTTAGTGCTCTACACACAAGTAAACACAGAGAGAGAAGCAAATGTAATGAAGATCATGAAGAGGAGATACTACATCACCACCCCTACCATGTGAGACACCGCAGAAAGCTCCTGACTAGTGCTATTAGAAAAAGATAGAGAAGATCCTGAAGACCAGATCAGATGTTCACAGATCCTAGGATTATAATTAATGAGCTTATTCTAATACGTTATTGTTTCTATAGTAACAGCTAATTCACAGGGACTTGTACAGTGGATTCTCCACATAAACGGATTAAAAATGTGTGTAATTGTGGATATGGTGCAGTTTTCTTCACATTTATGTAACATTTATGGAAGGAGTCTCCAGTGTCAGCGCTTTGTAACAGTCAGAGGTAAAGCTGTGACTTCTGACATCTTCAGGACAGAGGAGTTTACGCTTCTTTGCAGTTTCTCACTAACATGACAAGCTGCATTTTTTGTCCTGAGCTTCAGATGATGCCTCAGAAATGGCCCACATTGGAAAACGGGGGAAGCATGAAAAGCTTAAAGACCTGTCTACAACCGAAGGACTAAGACTTCCATCCTGCCCCACTGTTAGGACTCCGAAGAGCTCAACAGGTCAAAGACCAGAGGACTTAAGGAAGATGGAGGGAAACAGATGGATAGAGATGATGAGAGAGACAGAGATGGAGCTGTTACCATGGCGATCTGCTGCGGTGTTTGCCCAAGTGTTTGAAAGACGTCCACGGATGCAGGAAGATAAACATTCTTAAAGTAGTGCAGTGTTTCAGCGTCGAGTCCAGGGTAGTCTTTCTGAGAGATCTGCTCCGTCATTTTCAGCTCAAAGTCAGTGTGGACAGGACCAGGCTCGATCATCGATACACTGACAGAGAGAGACAGGAAAGACAGACATCTGTGAGATGTTCAGCGTTATTTTAGGTTTAATACCATACAGACATATGATGGCCAGAAATGTTGTTGTTCAGTGGGTCATTGGTCCACATATCTGATTTGGCACAGTTTTTACTCTGGATGCCCTTCCTGAGGAAACCCTCCCAGTTTTATCCGGGCTTGGGACCGGCGCTGGAAGTGTACTGTCGTGTGCTGGGGTTGGTTCCCTGGCATCGGTGAGAGGCGCCAAGGCTTAACCACTAGTCCTCCAAGGACCATGATGGCCAGAAATTTCATCATAACTACTGGAGTAGCACAACTACCGTAAATACACTGAGAGACAGGCATGTTATAATCCGGTTCATGCAAGAAATTGTAGTGACTTTACAGTATAATGGCTTTAACACACTGGCTGTGAAAACTGATGATTTGGATTCAGAACCAAAAGATTAATTCATCAGACTGACCTGAGTACATAAAAAAACTGGAGATGATCCTAAACATGAACCAGCTTGGGTTCTGTATCAGATCCTCTGTTTCAATCCAATGAGTTCAGCAACATTTGTAGATTTTTTTTGTTTTATTTACCATCTCTGATCTGATCTGTGGAAAGAGAAGTCTACGCTTATATTCCATTTCCGTTACAAAATAGTGTTCTGTACAGAACCAATGCTGCTGGTCCAAAGTGGTAACGTGAAGTGCCACCACTGAGTAATATCCCCCAGTAACACACACACAGTGGCTAACAGTCGTAAATTAAAGACCGACTGTCTGTTCTGTGATTTAGAACTGATGTGGGTTCTTGTGTAAGAGGTTAAATTAAAGCGCTAATGTGTAATGGCATTAGAAAAGCGTGTGATGTACTTCGACCTGATATTCGCATGCTAACTGAACCAACCGTGTGTGTGTGTGTGTGTGTGTGTGTAGCACTCACCTGATATTAAACTTGAGAAGCTGCACAGCGAGACTTTCACAAAACCCCTCCACAGCGAACTTAGACGCAGCATAGACATCGTTAAACACCACACCTTCAAACACAAAGAAGAAAACATCTCACACACACAAACAATACAATCAGGGGGAAAAACACACACACACACACACACACACCTTGCAGGCCCATGGCGCTGCTGATGATGATGATGTGTCCCGCTCGGCGTTTCTTCATGTCCGGAACAACAGCTTTAATCATCCTGATCACTCCGAACACGTTCGTCTCAAACACACTCCTCACCTCCTCCATGGACACACACTCCACCGGGCTGACCAGACCCACACCTGCGTTATTAACTACACACACACACACACACACACACACACACACACACACACACACACACACACACACACACAGAATAAATATACTGCAGTGTGAATAATGGTGGTCTAATGAGATTAATAATAAGTTTATCCTATCTTCTGGATAAAAACTGCACTTAGATGTGTGTGTGTGTGTGTGTGTGTGTGTGTGTGTGTGTGTGTGTGTGTACTTACTCAGAATGTCTATGTGTCTGTCTTTAATGCTGTTGATACACTCTGAGACAGACTCATCACTGCACACATCAAGTGTGAGGAGAGAGAGAGTTTTGCTGTACGCATCGCCCACCGCCTCCAACAGCCGATCTTTCTTCTTCAGGTCCCTCATCGTAGCTATCACTACACACACACACACACACACACACACACACACACGTCATTTTTTTATGTAAGCAACTTTTACACAAAACAAAAACTAAACAGTAGTTCCCTCACCAGCTAAAAAATAATCGCAGCTTGTTACGCATGTTACTGAGAAACGTCCTTTGATTTAAATAAACTTCTCCTTACAGAAAACTTCACCACCTCAGTGATTTTTATCTGTTTATGTGGAGCCGTAAATGTCCCTGTGAGCTGTTACTATAGAAACGATAGTGTAATAGAACGAGAGCATTAATTATATATAATCCTGTGATGTGCAGCTGCGCTACTGTCAGAGCTGTTATAGAAAATTAACCAGCACCTTCTGACCAATCACAGTCCAGAATTCAGCAGTGCTGTGGAATATGAACCTGCAGTTTAAATGCAAATGGAACTCTCTCTCTTTTCTTTTCTTACCGTAATATCTCTGATGTTCATCTTTAGCGAGCAGTGTAGCGATACACAGCCCGATTCCTGAAGAACAGCCTGTGATCAACACCACCTTCTGTCCAGGAGCAGCCATGATGTCTCCTGAGAGAGAGAAAAGCTGATGGAGGGATTAAAGTGAATCCCTAAGAGGATAAAGATGGAGAGTGTGTAAGAGGTCACATGGTTTATCATGGATTAGTGAACACACCCCGTTAACCTACTGAGATCTTCAGAGAGTGCAGCTTCACCTACCAAACTTGCAACACCATCTTCACCACCTTCCAAACTTGTAGCTCCACCATCTTCCATACCTGCAGCTCCACCACCTTCCAAACTTGCAGCTCCACCACCTTCCAAACTTGCAGCTCCACCATCTTCCATACCTACAGCTCCACCACATTCCAAACTTGCAGCTCCACCATCTTCCAAACTTGCAGCTCCACCACATTCCAAACTTGCAGCTCCACAACCTTCCAAACTTGCAGTTCCACCATCTTCCAATCTTGCAGCTCCACCACCTTCCATACCTACAGCTCCACCATCTTCCATACCTACAGCTCCACCACCTTCCATACCCACAGCTCCACCACCTTCCATACCTACAGCTCCACCATCTTCCATACCTACAGCTCCACCACCTTCCATACCCACAGCTCCACCATCTTCCATACCTACAGCTCCACCATCTTCCATACCTACAGCTCCACCACCTTCCATAACTGCAGCTCCACCACCATGTTTTCCTTCAGCCTTGCAGTGGGGGTTGTTGCTTGCAGAATCGTAGGTCATCGTCCTGTCTTCTAAAACTTGCCTCCTGCCCCTGAGCAGCTTTATGGTTCCTGATTAAACTGAAACTTAAAATGATTTCTGTAAATGCTGATAAACTGATGCTCTAGTTTGTTACACGTTTGGTTGTAGGAGGTTTAATTACAGCATTGTCTATGGAATTGTAGCTCTAGTGCCTCCCGGTGGTCATGTAGCGTTACACACACACACACACACACACACGCACACACACACACACACACACACCCCTAAACTTTCTCATCTGTGCAGAGTTTCTGGAGATATGTGTGGAATTCTAGAGAATTGCTGCTAGTCATACAGAGAGAGAGAGAGAGAGAGAGAGAGAGAGAGAGAGAGAGAGAGAGAGAGAGACTGAATAAGAGAGTCAGACTCAGAGAGAGAGAGACAGAAAGAGAGAGTGGGACCCAGAGAAAGAGAGAGAGAGAGAGAGACAGTCAGACTCAGAGAGAGAGAGAAAGAGAGAGAGAGAGAAATGCCAGACTTTTCACCTGTGTTATATTTAATGGCCCTCTCTCTCTCTCTCTCTCTCTCTCTCTCTCTCTCTCTCTGTCTCTCTCTCTCTCTCTCACTCTCTCTCTCTATCTATCTTAATTTTTCCTTAATTAATTACTTAAGTCCCCACTTTCTCCTCTTCTCCTCCTCTCTCATTCTCTCTGTCTCTCTTTCTCTTTTCATCTTGCTGTATCTAATTGCTTATTTAATCTTCCACTTACCACAGCTGTGTCTCTCTCTCCCTCTAGGGGCCTGTCAGCCACACCTCCGTTTAACCACAGAGCCTGCATCAATCACCACACACACACACACACACACACACACACACATGGAATCGGAAAAGTGACACTTTCCCCATCAGCTTGTCCAGTTTCTTCACTTTCAGGACTTTTTTGGTGATGTTACTTGGGGGCGGAGCTAGCAGCAGTGCTTGCTGCTGATTGGTCATGCATAAAACCCAATGCAAAAGGAACAGAGATACTGTTATTTATTTTCTAATCATATGCACTGTTTTATTATCAGATTATTTATATCTTTGTATCTTTTATTTATATTTATATTTTATTTTGTCATGTTTAAATCAGAAATCATCCGCAGTTCAAATGTGTGTTAATTGTCATTAAATAAATAAATAAAATGTTTGAATGTGGTTGCTGCAGATATAAACTGGTTACCAAACACACTTCTTCCACTTTGGACTTGACAAAGACGTTTTTGTACCATGACAATGAGGTCACCTTTACCGTCGTCATGGTGACCGATCAACTCCTCTCTGAGTTCCTTTCGTTTCTTTTGTCTCTTCTTGTTGAAGTTGCAGAGGATAAATGTCAGGACGCTATGGTATGCTAACCTACATTAACCTGTGTGTGTGTGTGTGTGTGTGTGTGTGAATGTACCTCTAGGCAGAGAATAGTCACTGGAATGCAGAATGTGCCAGAGCAGATCATATTTTATTTGGTGGGCAGCTCAGAATCCTGTTCTAACATGTTCTACACACACACACACACACACACACACACACACACAAGTTCAGCTTCTTTTGTGGTAAAGGTGATATATAAAGTAATCACTATGGGTGCTACAGTATATCGATATTTCGGTATATTGTGATAGTAAAAGCTGATATAATAAAATAATATTTTGGTAAAACACCAAATTTCTATCTATAATTTCTTTCTAATTAACATTAATTAAATAGATTTATTAGGGATGCCACTGAAAATCTCTGAAAATAGCCAGAAACGGCACTTCCAGCTGCCGAGAGAAAGAGAGAGAAAAAGACATTTGAACAGGAAAAAAAAGAATGAATGAAAACTTGGACATGAGATTTCGACGTAGTTTAGTTCGCATCATGCGAAACTGGAGGCTGTAACGTCGTTATTTAGCCACATTAGCCTTCATTCCTGATTTACACTGAAGTTCCTTTAAACTGGTATTCAAGGGAATTTACTGCACGTGGTGTTTACCTGCATGTCTGTGTGCACTTTGTAGTAAATACTCTGTTTTACCGACCTTCTGACTGTGATCACATGAACAGCAGGAGAGAAGAACACACACACACACACACACACACACACACACACACACACACACACACAGAGCTCATTCACTTCATAGACCAGACTAGCAGAGAACCCAGACTATAGAATTCTATCAAATGTCCACACTGTTCCTGCATGTTCACCACAGGATGCATGAGGAACACATTATTTTACAGAAACACACACACACAAGTGAAAACAATAATGTGTGTGTGTCTCTGTGTGTGTGTGTGTGTGTGTGTGTGTGTGTGTGTGTGTGTGTGTGTGTGTGTGTGTGTGTGTGTGTGTATTTTTGGGCACAATATGTCAGTAATTGACAGAAGAAAAATGTACAATTCTGTACACGTGCCAACAGGACGGGATGCAGGGAGGGACGAGAGCGAGAGAGAGCGAGAGAGAGAGAGAGAGAGAGAGAGAGAGAGGGTAAGTGTAGAAAGAGGAGGAGAAAGTCAGAGTGAGAGAGGGAGAGATGCAGGACGTGAAGGACAGCTCTGCTCTGCACTGAGGGATTTTTACAGGATTCCTGTTGTTTGTCTCCTCTCCTTTTATCTCCACTTCATTCTTCCACTCGTCTGCTGCTGATGGCTCGTCTCCTGAGAGCAGAGAGAGAGATGGACAGACGGAGAGACACACTGCACTTCTTCCTCCTACTGCTGCTCCTACACATGTCCACTTCCACGCACGCAGGTACTGTAAACCGTTATAACCTCTAATAACTTATTGCAACCCACTATAACCCATTATAACTCACTATAACCCATTATAATCCATTATAACCCATTATAACCCATTACAATCCATTATAATCCACTATAACCCACTATAGCCCATTACAACCCACTATAACCCATTACAACCCACTATAACAAACTATAATCCACTATAACCCACTATATCCTATTACAACTCACTATAACCCACTATAATCCATTGTAACCCATTATAATCCATTATAATCCACTATAACCCACTATAGCCCATTACAACCCACTATAACCCATTATAACCCATTATAACCCATTACAATCCATTATAATCTACTATAACCCACTATAACCCACTATAGCCCATTACAACCCACTATAACCCACTATAACACATTATAACCCATTATAACCCATTATAATCCACTATAACCCACTATAGCCCATTACAACCCACTATAACCCACTATAATCCATTATAACCCACTATAGCCCATTACAACCCACTATAACCCATTACAACTCACTATAACCCATTATAATCCATTATAACCCATTACAATCCATTATAATCCACTATAACCCACTATAGCCCATTACAACTCACTATAACCCACTATAACACATTATAACCCATTATAATCCATTATAGCCCATTACAACCCACTATAACCCATTATAACCCATTATAACTCACTATAACCCGTTATAACTCATTACAATCTAATATAATCCACTATAACCAATTATAACCCACTATAACCCATTATAACACATCACAACCCATTATAATCCATTAGAATTCATTAGAATTTATTACCATACATTATAACCCATTAGAACTTATTATAGTCCATTATAATCCATTAGAGTTCATTAGAATTCATTACCATACATTATAACCCATTATAACCCATTAGAACTTATTATAGTCCATTATAATCCATTAGAGTTCATTAGAATTCATTACCATACATTATAACCCATTATAACCCATTAGAACTTCTTATAGTCCATTATAATCCATTAGAATCCCTGACAGCCCTTTGCACCCCATTATAACACATTATAGCTTATTATAACCTCAGTACACATCACACACTTTAGCTAATCATCAGAATGTTTGTGGAATAAAGAGCTTAATTCTGACTCATGCATTTTTTAAAGATTTTTGTAATTTAAAAACATTGTACAGGAACTGAAGTCTAAATAAATTTTTATAGAAATGCGAAAATCTTCATTTAACATTTCATATTTGGTTACAGAGACAGTGAGGGCTGGCACTGCGATCTGATTGGTTAATGAGTGAAAGAGGGCGGGCTCTGTTGGCCAGTTAGTCACAGTGGTGCTCCAGCAATAACATACAGTATTATAGCAGACACTGAGTTTGGGTTCTGCTGGATAACGCTGAGAGAAATCCTGTAGCAGGATGTTCAGGTGATGTTATAAACGTTACTGATGTTGTTATAAACCAGGCTGTAATTATGATAATGAATAACGTGTTCCTGTGTTGGTTTCGTTTGTTGTAAACATAATCAAGGACATCAGTTATACTGTTTACTGATTTCTACAAAATACCTGTGATCTGATTGGTTACAGTGGCACTGGGGGTAGGAACTGTGATCTGATTGGTTACAATGGCACTGGGGGTAGGAACTGTGATCTGATTGGTTACAGTGGCACTGGGGGTAGGAACTGTGATCTGATTGGTTACAGTGGCACTGGGGGTACTAACTGTGATCTGATTGGTTACAGAGGTATTGGAGGTGGGAACTGTGATCTGATTGGTTACAGTGGCATTATGTGTGGGAACTGTGATCTGATTGGTTACAGAGGTATTGGAGGTGGGAACTGTGATCTGATTGGTTACAGAGGTATTGGAGGTGGGAACTGTGATCTGATTGGTTACAGAGGTATTGGAGGTGGGAACTGTGATCTGATTGGTTACAGAGGTATTTCTAGGTGGGAACTGCTAATATCAGTAAAGTTAATGCATGTTTTATTCCATACAGAAGTATTTTACCTGTAGTTACAGACAGCTAATGATTGCAGTAATGTGTGTATGGAATCATAGCTTTCAGGTTTGTGGTAGGTGTGGAGTGGGTGTGGCCAGGGGTGTGGCTTCAACATCCTAATGCCCCTCCCCCTTCTGAAACCAACACAACATGCTTGAATAATGGCAAAAGGTTGTCAGGTCTTTCGGTGCTGAGGGCTATAAATTGAGTGTGTGTGTGTGTATCTGTGTGTGTGTGTGTGTGTGTGTGTGTGTGTGTGTGTGTGCATGTGTGTGTGTATGTTTTACATGGTGCATTTATTAGTTATTATAAAGTTGTTAAAACAAAACATTATTGCTGTTGTAAAGTTGCCAAAATATTTAAACCTGTTGTGTGTAGCTACATATGGAAATATATGTATATACAACACACACACACACACACACACACACACACACACAGCTGCAGGATGTGTGGATTCTCATGCTGGTTCAGGCTTGTTGCTGCAGCAGTGTGTCCATCACCGTACACTCACTGTGTGTGTTTAAGCTTTCTCTCTGATACTCTAATGTGAAATAGTGTCACAGAGCGTAATAAGGCTCCTGTAACGGTCCGGGATTCAGTTACTGTTCACTAACGGCCTGAAGTATTCCATTAACCGTGTAGTAATGGTCCCTGCTTCAAAACTGAAATAAAAAAAGACGCACTGATGTCAGACAGAGAGGCATTCACACACCAGGTAAAACAGAACACGCTAATCAGGCAACTAGATGACTTCATCACAAGAGTGTCAGTTAATCACACACACACACACACACACACACACACACACACACACACACACACACACACACACACACACACACACACACCTCTGTGGAGTTCATGTGCTTCCTGACCAAGATCTTTCTGGAATGTTCTCTGTGAACTCTGTGGAAGAGCTACAGGTGTTCTTCATTCCCTCGTTCTCCTCACCACTCTATAAACACATGCAGGAGCCTCGCTCAGACTGTTTAACTCCACCCCAGTGACCTCTGAACCTTACACACACTCCAACGTTAAACATACTCAGAACCTTAAACACACTCAGAACCTTAAACACACTCAGAACCTTAAACACACTCAGAACCTTAAACACACTCAGAACCTTAAACACACTCAGAACCCTAAACACACTCCAATGTCAAACACACTCAGAACCTTAAACACACTCCAATGTTAACCACACTCAGAACCTTAAACACACTCAGAACCTTAAACACACTCCAATGTTAAACACACTCCAGTGTTCTCTAACTCAGGCCAGATCCATAAAATAATAATTACATTAAAACCCTTCTGTAAAATAACAGGTTTCTACCTAATGGGCTGAATGTGTTCCTGACGGTTCTGAAGGTTTATGATAACAAGCTGTGGTGTGATCTTCTACCCACGAAGGAAGGCATTAGTGGGTTCTACTGGTGTTTAACAGCAACCACAATGATAAGCTACAGTAATCTAATGGAAACCATTAGAGAGATAATGGAGTGTAAGGTTTTTAAGGAAATTGTGAGATATCTTTCCAAAACTTTCCAATTTGCATCCCTAGTTCTTATGCTAACGTTGAGAGAAACCGTAGATGTACTGTGGAGATGTTGGGATAACTGTGAGTACTGTAATTGGTGTGTATCTCTACCACAAATGATTTAATCCTGTCTTACAACCTGGGCTCTCTGAGAACCCAGAACAGTATAAGGTGATTAAACCTTCAGCATTTTCAGTAAGCTCTTGGTTATGCAGGAGCTCAGAATGAACAGAAATGAGTTCTAGAAGGTTTCAAGGTCCCAGACTGGTTTGCAAGAAGTTCCAAGGATCCAAAGTGCCTCCTAGAATGTTACAAAGTTCCAAACAGGCTTCTCAAAGGAGCCAATGTTAAAAATGGCTTCCAGAAGTTTCCAAGGTTCCAAAATGGCTCTGAGTTCATTTGAGGGGTTTGGCCTAGAAGGTACCACACTGGATCCTGGACGGTTCCATGGTAACAAATTGGCTTCTAATAAGTTCCAAGGTTCAAAACTGGTTCCTACATGGTTCCAAGGCTTCATACTGGTTCCTAGAAGGTTCTTGCTTGGACCAAGTTTTTTTCCCCCCAAATTTCACAAATACATTTATTGGAGTGTGTGTGTGTGTGTGTGTGTGTGTGTGTGTGTGTGTGTGTGTGTGTGTGTGTGTGTGAGTGTGTGAGGTTTATTTAGAAACCTTGATGTGTGGAAACAGTGAGGAATATGCAAATATCTCTGTGCAGGAATATCTATGGTGTCCTTTGACCATAGCATTCAGCTTCTCCGGTGTGTGATATGGAAAATGGACACATACCATCGAGGCTTCGTCTCAACACGTTCATGTCTCCAAGCAGGAAAGGAGCTCCTGCAGAACACACATGGGGGAAAAGCTGTAGCACCGTGACAGCAAAATTACACACCATTATTCAGGAAGACGTTCATAAGATAAAGTCATACAGGACCATGTCATGGCTTCCAGAACATTCCATTTCATTTATAGCATAATGCTAATGATATAACTGTGTACTAGCTTACTGATATATTCATGGCAGGAATGGAAATAACCATTTCATATAATGCAACTGTGTGTGAAATGTGTGTGTGTGTGTGTGTGTGTGTGTGTGTGTGTGTGTGTGTGTGTGTGTGTGTGTGTGTGTAGGAATAGGAAAGTTGTAATATTACAGTGCTAGTTCAGTCCTGAATTCCTCACCATAAGAACATCGCCTGAACATGTTAGAGCTTTAAACCAGCCGTCATGAATTTTCTTTCAGCAAATCAGATAAAGGCAGATGTGTGGAGCATCACACACCCTGTTTATTTATTTATGTTTTCAGGAAGATTTATTTATTTGAACTCTCGAGCGACGCATCTTCGGTGTATTGTGAAGACGAAGCTTTGCCTGCTGACGGCATGCTAGTCAGCCGTCGGTCCTGAGTAAGACAGAAGAGAACAGGCTGTTTATCGGGGTGATGTACACCAGACCACCAGTGTGTTTGACGTTAGGTGATGAGGTGGAAAGTGAGATGATGTTAAAGAGAGGCTAAAGGCCACATGTAATCCGTTTATGAGCTTTTAAAGGTTTACTGCTGCTCTGAGGATGGAGTCCAGGAGGAAACGTGAGCGAGAATTCAGTGGTCAGTTTTATTAGCAAGTATAAATTTAAAGTCTTTCCATCCACACTGTGTGTTCAGTGGAGAGCTGAAGAGTCCTTGCAGCAAGGGCATGTCCAAGTTTCAGACTTGGGGTGGCCACCTGGTCAAGATTATCTGATTTGTTCCTCAGCGTGAATAAACTGCCACATATAGATTATCATTATCTTCTATGAGTAATAAACTCACATTTGGGGTGACAAGATGTAGTCCAAGGGTTGCATCTGCTACCCTGTTCCACCCCTGAACCCAGAACCATCATGTCTATACACCTGTACTAGGGAAACTAGGAAGACAAAGCATTGGGGACCAAGACCCATGGAAAGTGAGGTATGAAGGAACCAGCCAAAGAATTATAACCTTATAACCACAAATTTTAAAAATCCAACACTTGACAAAGAAAGAGTAAAAAAACTGAGTTATTTTGAGAGAAGAAACAAACCTGAAGCTCATCCTTCTCCTAGCTTACCTCCTGCACATGCTTATTATTTAAAAAATTTAATTAAATTAAAATTAAAAATTTTAAATTTTTTTCTTCTGGAGTAACACGTTCAATGTAGGACCCTGTTAGAAGTAGAATATCTATAGGAAGCTGAGAACCTTTAACCATCTGAAGAATCATTGAGGAACTGAGTTTAAAATTCCCTGTGATAAAGTTTTAGCACCCCACCACCTCACCTATGTCCCTTCAGTGACCTCTGTTTCTGGAAGAACCCAGAGCTTGCTAGAAACTTCATCATGAAAATTAATCAGAAAAACAAGCTATACCCCAAAAGTTATAATCCTGAGGTTCCACACCAGTTACACTGAACTCTGGGAAGTTCCTCAACATTTAAACCTCTGTGTGATGTCACAACCCTGACACCCATTAAGGTCACATGACAGGTCCAAACTCTGACCCATCATCAACGTTAACAGATCATTCTGACCACAGTTAACTCCTGTAGAACCTGGTGAGCAGGTTCCTACAGGGTTATGGCTGAACAATCTAGAAGATTAATTTGTCAGTGGGAATGTTATCAGTTTATGTTGATGTTAAATGATTGTCCTACGTGTTTGAAGCAGGTTTTCACACCGAAAGCACATGTGAGAAGTTTAGTGACTTGTTTTCCAGCTAATAGAGAATGTTATTACAGAAACAACATTCCTACAATGTTCTAGAAACATCTGCTAAATGGTTTGTTCATGCTAGTGCTAACTTTTCTAGAAAAAAAAGGTATGAGGTAAGTGTGTGTGTGTGTGTGTGTGTGTGTGTGTGTGTGTGTGTGTTCAGAGGGGTGGCGGGGGCAGCATGATCAGCACCAGATGAGAATAAAGTGAAAAATTAAAAGGATAAAACATCTGGCAAACACACACACACTGTTTTTTGTTCTATATAGTTGACTTGTTTTAATTTTATTGAGCTGAATAGAAATGATCCCTAATTAATTTCATATTTAGGAAAAAGAGCAAGAGAGACAGAGAGAGAGAGAGAGAGAGAGAGAGAGAGACACACACACACACACACACACACACACACACACAGAGAGAGAGAGAGAGAGAGAGAGAGAGAGAGAGAGAGAGA
>JAKKZN010000026.1:15378022-15393022 GCA_033441825.1 Pangasius elongatus | reverse complement strand
CTGTGGCCGAGACTCTGGGTGGGAGTGACATACTCCCTCTGCCCTGTCAATCAGAGCAACACTAGCCAATCATGGGTGTCTGTGAACTCATGTATGTGGAAGAGGGCAGATAGCAATGCAGCTGGCTTCATGTGTCTCAGAGGAAACACGTGTTACCCTTTACTCTTGCTGGTTAGTAGCTTTTGTGTGATGAAAAGATCTAGCTATTGGGTTGGAATTGACAGGTGACTAAATTAAGGAAAAAACAATCAAACAGAAACTTGTAACACACTCTTCTCTTCCTGCTGAACCAGGAAGAGTGTGCTAATGGAGTGTTTTTATGGTTTTGGATGTGCTGGTGTGTTTCTCAGGTTCTGACTGTGTGGTGTGCTTTTTTTAGGGTGAAGACGGATTTCCAGGAGCGAAAGGAGAAATAGGTGGAAAAGGAGATGATGTAATTATAAATGATAGCATTTACTGAACAGACACTCTTCTCTAGATCAGTTGCTCAAGTTGGGATGATGGCTGTGTTACAAATTCTATTGTTTGATACAAGACCACTTACACGAGAACACTTAAAAATGCATGTGGATTGGAACAGTGTCCATTGATGGTACTGTCCCTCTTTGTCTATGTAGGGAGATCCTGGACCCCCAGGTATGCGTGGTGAAGATGGTGCAGAAGGTTTCAAGGGTCAGTCAGGCCCAATGGGAGACCCAGGACCCATAGGCATTGCTGGAGAAAAGGCACAAATCATTCATAAGCTTCATTATCAATATTTTTAGAGATGAGATCACTCATAAACTGAGCTAATTCTCACTTTCCACAGGGTAAACTCGGTGTCCCCGGGTTGCCAGGTTACCCTGGGCGGCAGGGACCGAAGGCAAGACCAGAACAAATGCATTCATTCATTTATGTGTGTGCAAGCAATGATGATATGCAGTTCAGTCTTGTTAAGGTGTTTTGTGGTTTTCAGGGTGCAGATGGCTTTCCGGGGCCTGTAGGCATTCCAGGGGAGAAAGGACGAAAGGTCAGTAAGTGGGAGTGTATATATTTACTGCTCCGATTGATCAAGACCAAAAAGTGGTGTCGAAAAAATATTTTTTTGAGATATTTAGACCAAAGCAACACTAAATGGCAATAATATCTAGAGTACGAGCAGTCGCCATTCTCCCAGCAGCCATGTTGCCATACTGCTGAGGGAAGCGCAGGATCTTACTGTGGGTACCTGAGAAGGAAAACAAAAGGCAAGTGCACAGCTTGAGTAAATGTTCCACAGCCTACATTCAGGCAGGTAAAGGTCAGGGAAAAACACAAGAACATAGAAAACAAAAACACAACTTCAAAATATCAATTCTATACACACGCACAATTTAATTTGATTGATTTAAGTTGATTAATTTTCGATGGCAGTGCAGCTGCAAATCAGATTTATATTAAGGCATTTGCTCTAATATATTATCTTTAGTAACAGTTAACTTCAGGGTGGTGATATTAACTCCACTTCCTCACACCACCCCATCACTCACTATATTACACAAGTTATTTAGCACATGATATTAATCTGGACTTGCAGAAATTAAAGGAATGTTTTTGTCTGGTTTACTTTTACTGACGCATGTGTTTATGTTTGGTTCAGGGTCCAGCAGGTCCTGCCGGTGCTGCAGGACAGAGAGGTCCGAATGTGAGTGTCCACCTCACTGTCCACCTCACTGTCCACCTCACTGTCCACCATACTGTACTTCTCACTGTCCACTTTACCATTCACCTCCCTGTCCACTTCATTGTCCAATTTACCATCCCCTAATGTCTTTTTGAAATAGCAAGTTTTGTGTGAATTAATCTACCTACTAATGTAAGAATGATACAGTGGAGGCAAAAACAATAGTAACGTGTGTGTGTGTGTGTGTGTGTGTGTGTGTGTGTGTGCGTGTGTGTGCGTGTGTGTGTTACCCGCAGGGTGCTCGGGGAGCAAGAGGTGCAAGAGGACCAACTGGAAAAACAGGAGAAAAAGTAAACATCGTTTAAATAATTTTTTAAACAGTGATGACTGCAGCTACAGTAAGTGTCTAGACGTGTTACATTTACATTTCTGTTATGTTGAATTGGAATTTGTGTACACAGGACAATGATATTATCATTCCAATGATATTTTTGTGTATTTTCTGCAAAATGAAACAAATTTTCTGTTTTTCCCCAACCTTTCCCCAATTTTACATTTCCCCCAACCTACATCATCTGTTTCTGCTATTCATGTTACCGCTAACATTACAGGAGGAAAAATACTTTTACTGAGACTTTTTTTTTATTTAGCTTTAATTATCAAACCGTTTTGCTGCCATGTTAGTCTTTAGATTAGAATTATCTACAGGTATTTGTATTTATATATATATATATATATATATATATATGTGTGTGTGTGTGTGTATGTATTGTATTTGTATTTATATATATATATATATATATAAACACATCATGTGTATATGTATGTATTTGTGTCTAATTCTGTTATGTTTGTCTTGAAGGGCTCAGCAGGACATGATGGGCCTCCAGGATCATCAGGAGAAAGAGTGTGTACACACACACACAAACATAGACACAGAGACACACACACACATACAGCATAATACACAGCATAGACTAAATATACTCACTCCATTTCTGTTTCATTGTCTTTATTGATCGATTGATTGATTCATCCATTCATTAACTTGTTCAGGGACCTCAAGGGCCCCAGGGCCGTGTAGGAGAGATCGGACCAAAGGGACCAAATGTAAGTGCACATCTATCTATCTATCTATCTATCTATCTATCTATCTATCTATCTATCTATCTACCTACCTACCTACATACATTTACAGCATTCAGCAGAAGCTCTTATCCAGAGCAGCTTACAGAAGTGTTTTGGAGTTTCTATCAAAAACACATTCTCATGATATTTCACTAGGTCAGGGTCACCATCAAGCTAAACACCATAGTTCAGTATGAAAAGAAACCATACAAGACAATGGATATTAATACATTAATAAGTGCTAATTCAGATGCTTGGTGAAGATTTGTTTGAAGACATGTCATTCACCACCAGGGTGCAGAACAGAGGAGAACCTTGATGCATGCCTTCCTTGTACCGTGAGAGATGATGGGTCTATTCGAGCAGTGCTAGAGAGAGTGTAGTGCAGAGCAGGTGTGACAAGTGCCTTAAAGTGGGTGGATGCTGGACCATTTTGGCTTTTAAGCAAGCATCAGTGTTCTAAATCTGATGCAGGCAGTTGGTGTAGGAGAACTTCGGGAGGTTGAAAGCAAATTGTGCAGCTGCATTCTGGATCAGTTGCAGGGGTCGGATGGTGCACAGCGGCAGGCCTGCCAGGAACGAGTTGCACCAGATGGCAACAGAATAAACTAGCACCTGAAATGCCTGTGTCGTGAAAAATGGCCATATGTGAGTCAAGCAATCTTAGGCCAAAGGACAACCATTTGTTTATGGTTACCCCAATGTTGTGTGCAGGGTCAGGTGCTGAGATCTGAGCATTGTCTAGGGAGAGATCATAAGATCTTGACATTAGGATGGATCTCCTGATTGGGTATATACAGCAGCTCAGTCTTGCTGGGATTTAGTTTTAGCTGGTGAGCCATCATCCATAACAAGATCTGAGCAGAAACATTAGTATCTGAGGGAGGAAAAGAGGGGAGGTCATCAGCATAGCAGTGGTAAGGAATCCTTTGTGAGGATATGACCTCACTGAGAGAGTGGATATAGAGGATATGACCTCACAGAGAGACTGGGTATAGAAGGAGAACAGAAGAGGACCCAGCACTGAGCCTTGTGGGACACCAGGGGAGAGTATGCATAGAGCAGATGTGGATCCTCTCCATGTCACGTGATATGACCGTCCCTCCAGGTAAGTTGCAAACCATCACTATGTTGTGACACTAAACTCCAACGCTCCTGAGGATGGACAGGACAGTCCCGTGACTGACTGTGTTGAAGGCCGCTGAAAGCTTGAGAAGGATGAGGACAGATGACAGTTTGGCTTAACTAACAGCATAAAGCTTCTCAGGCAGTTTCTGAGGAATTTATTTAGCAGCCATCAGGGGATTGACATCAGAAGGTTGCAGAGGCTACAAGAAGATACAGCTCTTGGAAAGAAGCTGTTCCATAGCCTGATAGTCCATGAGTAGATTGTCCTGTACCACTTGCTGGATGTAGTGGGACAAACAGGTGGTGACCTGGATGGCTCGGGTCTCTGACAATGCTGCAAGCTTTTGTTTGGAGTCTGCTGGAGTAGAAGGAGTCTAGGAAAGGGAGCTCAGTCCCATTGACTAGCTAAGCTACTTTCACCACTATGTGTTGGCCTCCCTGGATTGCAGCAGTGCAGTTGGCATACCACAATGTTAAACATTAGGAGAGTATACTCTCTATGGGTCTGTGGTAAAAGTTTGCAAGGAGTGGTGGAGATAGATGGGCCTTCCTGCGTTTCCTCAGACAGTCTCTGCTGGGGTCTTTTTAACATCTGTGGACGCCCAGGAACTTGAAGCTTTCCACTCTTTTCATCTTGTCTCCATGTATGTGGAGGGCAGAGTGTGTGGATCTCCTGGTATAACATCCTGTCTTGAAGGTGGTCAGTACATTACCAGGTAAAGGGGAGGAGGTCTTGTGAAATGCATGTATATCTTTATCTATCTATCTATCTATCTATCTATCTATCTATCTATCTATCTGTCTGTTTGTCTGTCTGTCTAACACAAAAGGAAAGGTTCTTATCATTAGTCAGTCTGTGTTATACATGTGGACATTGTTTTATCTCTCCTGTACATAATAATGAACACTGATAATTAAGGCTTCACTGTCAGTATTATCTCTTCATGTCCAAATTAACTCAGTGTGGTCATATGACTTACAGTGTTTCTGTGTTTTATTTTTCAGGGTCCTGCTGGTAAAGACGGGTTACCGGGTCACCCAGGCCAGCGGGGGGAGCCGGTGAGCTCGCTTAAACATCAGACAGATTACATGTTAAAAAAAAGTGTGTAACAGGGTGGTGGTGTTCATAGCTATTTGTCCATTTCCTGTCTTCAGGGCTTTCAGGGAAAGACGGGACCCCCTGGACCTGCAGGTGTGGTGGGCCCTCAGGTGAGCTCACATGTCCCAAAGCACACACCCTGTTCACTATATAGGTCACTGTGGGCATGATGCAAACCACACAGCCTATTTGCTATATAGGATACATAAACACTATAACTCATTCCTTTTCCCTTATTGGTTTTAGGGGAACACTGGAGAAACCGGACCAATGGGAGAAAGAGGTCACCCAGGATCCGCAGGACCACCTGGAGAGCAAGGTTTACCTGGTGCAGCTGGCAAAGAAGGGTCAAAGGTCAGATTTCCACCTTCCATCAGGAGATACTTACACACTGTGGCTGTGATTCACAGGTTCTTCAGAGGATTGCGTCTTTCACATGTCATTTGGGGTGTTTCTAATTAAAAGTGTAAAATAGTGGGTGTAGGCAATTTAAATATGTTAATTTATATTTAATGTTAAACAGTGCTTGTTTGGTATAATAATGTTAATTTAACATGCAGCCTTGAATGAGGTAAATTAATATGACTGAAGGGCAGGTATTAAATTTGCATTAGTATGTCTCCATGAATTAATGACAAAATAAAAACATTATTATATTAAAGGTTCTGGAAATTATGTCTCAGTGTCTCAAATAAAAAGAAAGTTTCCCAAAATGCTGTCTTTGTGTCTCCCACTATGTTGTTTAGGGAGATCCTGGTGGCACAGGAACACCGGGGAAGAGCGGCCCACCCGGGCTGAAGGGTTTCCGTGGCAGCCGTGGAGCGGCGGGTTCCATGGTGACCATTGCTAAATATCAATCATAATGTGGGCAGGATTAAAAGTGATTAATGGTATATGTTAGATGGGATGGAAGTTATTGATTGGCTATTGCTTGGTCATGTGATATGTGTCCTGTAGGGGCCAGCGGGACTGAAGGGAGGAGCAGGACCTGTCGGACCACCGGGACCTGCTGTATGTACATTCTTACTTTTTTGTTCTATCTGATTTTCTCTGCAGACAGAGAGGGAGGATATATAAAACCATCTGTCTCTCTCTCTCTCTCTCTCTCTCTCTCTCTCTCTCTCTCTCTCTGTCTGTCTTGCTGTATCTGTCTGTCTGTCTCTTTGTCTGTCTTTGTAGGGTGCTACAGGTGAGAGAGGTCCTGCTGGTTTGGCAGGCGCAATTGGTCAGCCTGGACGAACTGGAACAGTTGGTGCTCCTGGACCAATGGGAGAGAAAGGAGAGCCAGTAAGCCGGGCCTCTTTCTATTGATTAGCATATTTTAATAAATCCAGTAGGAATAACATGAATGGCTGAATTGATACTAATACAGTGTTTAAAAAAATGACTCAGTATTTACATGTGTTCTGATTGCTCACCAGTTTAAGTGTCACAGACATGCTGCTTAGATAGTGTTAGCATGTGGAATGTTAGCATGTGGAATACTGCATACTAGCATGCACAAAATATACTGATTTACAAGGTAAGTCTATCTGTTGAGTTCCATGTGCTGTCTGTCATGCAGTGCAATGTTAGCTAGCTAAATATGACAATTACCTAAAAGACAGCTGTCCTAACACTCCCTTTACCATGAGGGTGTAAGCGTGAACACTGGACTGCTATTTATTTAGTCTCTGTCTGATGTTTTGAATCACCATGAAAGCAATAAAGTGTTAAAATATGATGATTAAATTATATAACTGATAATCATACTGTAGATTATCACATAAACAGCGTCCTTACAGAAACTCCAAACACATCATTGTCTCTGTGTGTAGGGAGAGAAGGGTCCAGTTGGCCACGCAGGACAGGATGGAGAGCAAGGGGTTGTAGGATTGCCCGGAGCCACTGGTCCTCCAGGACCCCCAGGAGAGGATGGAGATAAGGTAGCATCTGGGTGTATTAGACATATAATGTGTGCCAATTTGATATTTCTAGTATGTTTGTATTTTTACATACAGTTTTTAAGATATTTATGCATATTTTATATTTTTGATGATTGTATTTTTTTTTTTTTTTTGCTTTGAATGTGTGCTTATGTGTGATAGGGTGAAGTTGGAGGTCCAGGACAGAAAGGAAGTAAAGGTGATAAAGGAGAACATGTAAGTATTTCATTTTCTTCTCTTCAAGATGTAAGAAGTGGCTCTTGAGTGGCACAACAGATCATTTTAATCATTTTAGTAGGTCATAAGTTTAAATCCAGACAGTGCCACAGCCATCCATGGACAGGAGACGAGAGAACATGGTCAAAACTGGCCATGCTGTCTGTGTGGGAAGGGCGTACTCCCTCTCCCATGTGATAGGGGAGAGTTAGATTGTGGGTGGGAATTGGCAAGACCAAAATAGGGGGAAATAATCATAATAATGCAGATGTTAGAAGTACTGGCCACCTCTAAACAATATACCATGACTTTGTAACACAGTGCTTGTTTGGTAGATATTTGGTGTGTGTGTGTGTGTGTTCATCTGTACAGGGACCTCTAGGTCCAGCCGGGACTCAGGGACCAGAGGGACAGCCAGGAGCACTGGTGAGAACATGCAATAAATTCAGTAATAATACATTTGTAACAATTTGCAGTCTGTGTCTGGGAGCTTAAGGCAGCAGAAGTGTTCTGCTGTCTGGCTGGTGGGCAGAAGCTTCCTCTCCCCTCTGTTAATTACAGCCATGCTAACTGATCTTCTGTCAGTTAGCTTTTGTTGGCCTCAAGTAGGATTTAACTGAACAAAAAATGGTGTTAAGACTTGGAATGATAGTCATCATGTGAAAAGTTGAATATGAATGACCCTAACACTGCCTCTTTGCCATTCAGGGTGTGGACGGGGAGCCTGGACCCCCAGGGCAACAAGGTATGTACGGGCAAAAAGGAGACGAAGGAGCACGAGGCTTTAAAGGAGCTACTGGACCAGTGGGACTTCAGGTACAAAGTCTAAATAAGCACCATGATAATATATCAGTCACAACATACTGTACTTCTCTTAACTCTCAGCCAATCAGAACTGTCCATACGCCCCTTTATGCTCAGCCAATCAGAACACAATATACTGCTCTCTGCCAATCAGAACACACTGTACTGCTCTCTGCTAATCAGAACACACCTTACTGCTCTCAGCCAATCAGAACACACCTTACTGCTCTCAGCCAATCAGAACACACCTTACTGCTCTCTGCTAATCAGAACACACCTTACTGCTCTCTGCCAATCAGAACACACCGTACTGCTCTCTGCCAATCAGAACACACCGTACTGCTCTCTGCCAATCAGAACACATCGTACTGCTTGTATAGTAAACACCTATTACTGGTACATATTTAACATTAATGATGTAATTATTTGTAATTTAGGGAATGCCTGGACCTCCAGGAGAGAAGGGAGAAAGTGGACATACTGGACTCATTGTGAGATCACTTCCTGTTCCTTAAAATTATATCACTGAACTGCTCAGAAGAATTTTTTTTATTTTAGAGTTTATTCATTTTTTCTATTATAGTGTAGATTTTAATTATAGTATTGACAATTTATTTGAGTTTCAGCCAAGAAGTGACCTCTGACCTCTTTCTGGTTTAAGGGTCCTCCTGGTCAGATGGGCCCTCGAGGTCCTCAAGGTCCAAGCGGTGGACAGGTGTATATAAACACACACACACACACACACACACACACACACACACACACACACACACACAGATAATATAGTTATTTGTGTTTTGAAAAAGCACACAGAGGTCAAATCAATAACTCTGTGTGTGTGTGTGTGTGTGTGTGTGTGTGTGTGTGTGTGTGTGTGTGTGTGTGTGTGTGTGTGTTAAACAGGGTCCTCCAGGCAGACCTGGAGTTCGTGGCCAACCAGGAGCTGTGGGAGAGAAGGTGAGAGAGATAGACAGAGACAGACACAGGGAAAGACAGAGATAAAGACAGATGAAGAATGAGACAGAAAGAGAAATAAGGATATTGACAAGGACTAGGAGAAAGAGAGACGGAGAGACAGACATACAAAGAAAGACAGACAGAAAGAGAGAGCCAATGATTGTAATAATGATGATGGTGGTTATGATGATGATGATGATGATGTCATCCTGTAGGGAGAGGATGGTGAATCAGGTGATCCTGGACCTGTAGGACTGTCTGGAAGCACTGTGAGTAAAATCTCACTTTCTTCTCTTGTACAACATGACTTATCCCTGGTCATGGTTCAGGAACTTGTTGAGGAACCTAATGGTTCAGGAACTTTCACAAATATCAACATCGTTCTTAGACAAGTTCCTTGGTTGCTCTGGTTCCACGATGGAGTGCTTGGGTTCTTTAAGAATTTCCTGTGGTGGATACGTGGTTCTTATTGTGTGTGCAGGGAGAGAAAGGTGATCAGGGAGAGAAAGGAGACACTGGATCTCCAGGAGCTGCAGGACCTCCAGGTGCTCGAGGACCATCAGGGGAGGATGGAGCCAAGGGCAGCTTAGTGAGTGTGTACGACTGTCAAGCATGTGTGATTTATGGTAATATCAAATGAATTTCACTTTCACTTTCACTTTCACTCTCCCTTAGGGACCTATTGGTCTTCCAGGAGACCCAGGAGCTCCTGGAGAGGCTGGTCCTGATGTAAGTGGCTTATTTAATTTAACCCTTTCACAACCAATCAGAACTTTTCCTGTGCCTCTTCCTCTGACGACGACATATCGTATTTATTATAATTGAGAGTTCTGCTGGATTTTTGCAGAAGAATCTGACTCACTGTTCAGTTGAGCTAAAAGTTTACACAAATGAATGAATCTGGTCAGTGCATTTTGTTTAGCCAATCGAGTGACAGCAGACTGTTATTTGAAAAGACTGACAACAAAACTGACAAAACTGATTAGCGAGTCATCATTATGATTAGATAAACCAGACTAGCAGATGTCTATTATTTATCTCATAATTTTTCTAGCGCATTAAATAAAACCACAAAATAGGAAACATATTGTTTACTTGATGTAATGACCAAACAGCTAAAACCACACCCATAAAAGCATCATAGAAATGCTAAGAGCAGCAAGCTGAGATAGATGACAGAAATGTGCAACTCAATGTGGTAAGAAAATGCTAAGAATATGTAGCTTGTAGTTTATTTTATTTGATGACATCAGTCTTATCATCTCTCTCAGGGTATTGATGGAGTTCCTGGATCTAAAGGAGACAATGGAGATCCTGGAAAAGCTGTAAGTAATTATTTGCTTGTTTGTTTTTATATAATAATTCTTTTTATTCTCACTCCATTCTCATCTCTATTTTCATCTCTATTCTCAGGGGCCCCCAGGAGCTTCTGGAGAGCCTGGTCCACCTGGACGTCCAGGAAGAAGGGTGAGTTGTGAGGGGCTTGGATATGTATTTAACTCACTGTGTAGCCCAACCGTAACCTTAATGATAGGAATAATGACAGTGTCCTTGTGGAGACATTGTTATTCCAGTAAACCTTGTTTGTAATTGTAATGAGAGATCTTAATCTGTCTGCCTCTCTGTAGGGTCATTTAGGGCAACCAGGGAAACAGGGGAAGCCCGGTCTGAAAGGAGAAAAGGTAAACATATTTGTAGATTACTGTTAAAAGGACATCTTACAGGCATGGAGTTATATTTGAGAACCTACACATTCACAACAAAGAAAAAAACTCAAGACACATGTCTAATGTCTTGCTCATAATCAGTGAGTGTGATGGTACCTTTAGTTTGTGTATAGACTCTCAGTGAATAGATATGCATAAAGCTAAAAGTGAAGCTCACAAGATCCTTCATGGTTATAATTTTTATGCCATATTCGAGATAACTCGTACATACAGTATGTTGCTAATGTACTCCTGAGGACTTCTGCTAGTTCTCTGTAGTTTTCTAGCCATTTTTATGATCTTCGAGATCCTTGTTGATTGTTATTATTGTTACACAATGTGCTAGGAACCTACATCTGCTTATATAAAAGTGTGGCTCTGAAACTGGCAGAAATATGGCCCACTTCCTAAACAGGATCTGGAACACGAGGGTTCTGTAACAGTCACTCTGATTTCTCTTTCAGGGTGCTCCGGGTTATGAGGGAGCCCTGGGGAAGACAGGTCCAGTTGGAGCTCAGGGGAACCCTGGGAAGTCGGGACCTCAGGGACTTCGGGGGATCCCAGGACCAGTGGTGGGTCACTTGTCTCTAAAAATATTGGCATAAGCAAATGGAGCTTGTTGATACTCTGGATGTCTGTATATCTGTCTTTCAGGGAGAGCAGGGTGTAAATGGACCCCTGGGTCAAACAGGACCTCCAGGGCCAATGGTAGGTCTGGGGCAGATGCTCACATTTAACCTTAGGCCTTTGGCTTTTGAACAGCATTAAGTTTGGATGTTGGATCTTGTTACTTTCAGGGTCCTGCTGGTTTTCCAGGACTAAAAGGGGACCCTGGCAGGAAAGGAGAAAAGGTATAACAGAATGATGACCTCATTGGTTAGTGATGTTATTTCCACTAGTCATATTGGTGAAGAATGATGTGTATCATGATTGTGTATTACAGGGTCACGGAGGTCTGATTGGTCTGATTGGTCCTCCTGGTGAAATAGGAGAGAAGGGAGACCGCGGGCTTCCTGGTACCCAGGGGATACAAGGACCCAAAGGAGATGAGGTCAGCATACCTACAAACACTATAGTTATGTTACTGTATTGAATTTGTTTCTCACATACACTTGTCTTTTAGGGTGCAGTTGGTCCTTCTGGCCCCAATGGACCCCCTGGCCTACCTGGACTCTCTGTAAGTCTCAGACACACACACTTACTATGATACCTAGCCTAAAATATAAATTATCTGCAGCTGTGTGTTTTTGTGTATAACCTGCCTACCTGTCCTTCAGGGAGCTATGGGACAAAAAGGGTCTAAAGGCAATCAGGTGAGACACACATACAAATTCACACATGCATGCATACAAATATAATATGCACAAAGTCTAATGTGTTGTGGTTTTTCAGGGCCCCATCGGACCCAGAGGAGATATTGGACCCATTGGTCCACCTGGTCCTCCAGTGAGTTAAATACACCGCACAAACACACCTTTTCAGGTAGAGTCCATAACTAGGCAGCATTTTTTGGTAACATTATCACTTCAAAGATAAAGACAGTTCCATGCCTCGCAGAACAGAATATTTCGGTCAAATCCCAGGCCAGAATCACAGCCTTCTCTTGGCAGTCCAATATTTTTGTTTACTATAAACATGGCAGACCGAACTGTCATGGAATAATGACTATTTATATGTGTGTGTTTGTAGGGTCTTCCTGCATCAAATTCCGCTCCTTTCTCCAGAGGCAGGAAGCGAAGACATCACTCTCAGGCTGAGGGAGACACTGAAGGAGAGATAAATGGAGCAGAGGAAGAAGAAGAGGAGGAAGAGGAGGAGGGGATGCAGAGTGATGGAACGGGTGAAGGAACAAAGGATATGGATGAAGTTTTTGTGTCTCTGGCCTCCATGAGGACTGAGGTAGAGGGTTTGCGCATTCCGAAGGGAACCTACCACAGTCCAGCTCGTACCTGCAAGGAGCTCTGGATGTGTCACACTGACTTACCTGATGGTGTGTGTGTGTGTGTGTGTGTATTAAATAGAAGTTTTGTCCACCTAGCAATAAAATCATGTCATGGAAAGAGTGCCAGCCAATCAAATGCAATCATGAGCTCCATTCCAATACTGTTCCATAATGTTTTAACACTTTTCCCATCTTCATTTCCTCTTGGTCAGAATCATCCTAAGAGCTGCTCCATTGCTCAAGTGAAGTTAGATGGGTGCTAGAAGAGAATCAAGTCAATATCATTTAAGATTTCAGGATCACAACCTACCCAGAAGGCATTGCTGCAGTTTGACTGCCTGTTCAAATACAATTTCATTTCAAAATGGCAGTTAGTGATGCAGTTAATAAATGTAAACAAATGCAATAATGTGATCTGCCAATCACAAACTTGTATTACATCACAGTAGTCCACCTAACATTAGCCAGCTTGCTAGCAACATGGCTTGCTATGTAATGTCAGATGGCTATTGCTAATCTACTTAGTTAATTAGTACAGTACTGCATGTAGGTTACACTAATATAGTAACTAATGCTAAGCAGCAGAAGAGTTTGTCATGGGATAATCAAATTTTTTTCAAAATTAAACTTAAGCTTTGCCATTTGATGACACTTGAAAATTGGCAAAATTAGGACATCGTTGTACTCAGATCTGGTTTTGTTCCTCAGACACATACTTCTGTACATGATAGCTGATAGGACAGTGTTAGCTTTCTTTTAGAAGGGAGCACATTAGCCCGTGAATGAACATGCTATTTATCTCATTAGCTAGCTGGCAGGTTAGCAAGCCCCCTTTCAAACTGGCTATGCACACTTACATGTGCCCTTGTTCCCTCGATTTCAGGGGTGTACTGGATCGATCCGAATCAGGGCTGCCACAGAGATGCCTTTAAGGTTTTCTGTAATTTCACAGCAGAAGGAGAGACCTGTCTGCAGCCACACAGCAAGCACCAGGTGCTGAGATGCGCATTTACCTTCTGTTATTATAAATATAGTTAGAATAATACTATATAGTGCTGCATGACTGACTGGCAGAAGTGTTTTAATGATTGACAGGTGAAGCTGTCTGCGTGGAACAAGGAGACACCTGGAACCTGGTACAGCAAGTTCAGAAAAGGATCACAGGTGTGTGTGTGTGTGTGTGTGTGTGTGTGTGTGTGTGTGTGTGTGTGTGTGTGTGTGGTATCAAGTGCAACACTTGCTTACTTCCTGTCAATCCCTGCGCAGTTCCAATACGTGGACGAGGACGGGAACCCGGTGCACGTGGTACAGATGGGTTTCCTGAAGCTGCTGAGTGCGACAGCACATCAGTCCTTCACCTATCAGTGTCAGAACTCTGCTGGCTGGCTCGACCGCACCACACTCACATACAAACACGCTCTGCGCTTCAGGGCCAGCAATGGAGACGAGCTCACACATCAACACACGCACGACATACACGCCAACTATGACGGCTGCCAGGTCAGATCACCTCACACACACACACACACACACTTACCCTGTTACCTTGGCTAAGAATAGTAGGGAATTACACAAAATGCATAGATCTGTACAGTGCAGGCTCTAGGTTGAATCAGATTATTGCTGATCATGTGTAGACCTTCTGAGATCTGCTCGCTATGAGCTACAAGATTGTTAAACAATGGCACATAATGCTGTTGTAGTAGGACTGTACTCAAGACTGACATTTTCAAGTCCAAGAGCAGAACTAGCCAAGATGACGAGTCAAGACCGAGTCTTAAGGGCATCAACGCTAAGTCAAGATCAAGTCCAAATGAAAACGAAACCAATGTGCAAGCCTGAGACAAGTCGATATACAAGTGCCAATAAATCCAAGCCAATACAGATACAACTCCAAGTAAATCCAGAAAATGTAGACTGGACTTGAGTCCTACAGCCCTGTGTTTCTAGACTGTAGGGTGTAGGGGACTCACCATAAGCTACAAGGTTGTTACATGGTGGTTTGCTCTCCTATAGAGTGATGTAGGGTATAAGGGATTTATCCAGAAGCTGTAAGACTCAGGTCCTGGATCTGTCTGTGTCTACAAGGTTCTTCACGGTTCCTGCTCTTCCATCATGCATTAGAGATTGGCGTGTTGTAATTCTGTTTGCTTGAGTTGTTGCCTGTAAATCCATCTGACTGTAGGGCTTGTCCTCCGCCCTCAGGAACCCCACGGCAGTATTTCTCTGACGGGATTGGCTAATGTTGATCAAAGAGTGATATACTAGCCAATCATGGGTCTGACAGTTTCTGTGACTAAGTGCTTATAAAATATCACAAATGATATTTGAGTAAAATGTGATGTATCTGCAGAAAAATTGATTAAATTATGTTTGTGTTATGTAAGTGTTTTCGAGTGAATTGGTCTGACTTCCACCTCCACAGTCGTGGGGGCAGTCGTGGCCTAATGGTC
>JAKKZN010000026.1:15362887-15365387 GCA_033441825.1 Pangasius elongatus | reverse complement strand
CCATAGCAACAGCCATCTGTCACAGTTTCTGTAGTTAAAATATTGTGTAGCAGCTGCAGCATATAATGATGATAACAATGATAATTATTAATATAATAATGGTGTGTGTGTGTGTGTGTGTGTGTGCACGCGTATGTGTGTTAATGGGTTCAGATTCCTGCTACTGAAGATGGAGCCGTTGCCAACTTCACCCGGGGCTTCGGTCTGAAATCTGGATACTTTCTCTGTTACAGCAAGGTGTTTTACTACACACACACACACACACACACAATTAAGAACTACGGGTTTCTGGAAGCTGAAGCAGATCTTGACAGGTCCTGTAGGAGTTCCTTGAAAACATGAAGGACACAAACATTTAATTCTGTTTTTCTTTGCTGTGTGAACATTAACATCGCTCTTTACACCAGCTGATTTCAGTATCTTTTGCCGTTTCTGTGAGTGTGTGTACACACCCACACACACACACACACACACACACACACACACACACTTCCACCAGGTTTTTCATTCACGGCTGATATAAATCATATGACGCTTGTGTTTGAGCCTCATTGCTCAGGTTCCTCTGGTGGAAAGTCTCTCATTCGCTGATCAGAAATGTGGCGATGGAAAATAATCTAAACAAACCCTCAGACAAAATTGACCCGAGCGTGGAGAACACAAGGTGTTACAAGAGCTACATAAATGCCCAAACATTTTATCTGCTGTGTGGCATCCACATCTCCAGAACACGTCGCACTTCTGCAGAGCTTCAGCTCTGTCCTTAAGTTAGAATTTCAGTCTCACACGGCTCACAGTGAGTCGATTCAGAGTCAGATTGCTTTCTCACTGGTTCCATTCGAACACCCTGTGTATGTGCAAGCCACGGGTGATCCTGGGTTCCTGACAAGGTTCCTGTGTTGTTTGAGAGGTGGCGTGTGCTCGACTGGTGGAGAGTAAACCCCGTCCTGAAGTGATGCCTCGTGTGAACGTAGGCTGCTGAGAATGTGTGCAGGACCTCATAGCGCTCAGCGACACTTCATGGAAAATAAAAGTGCATTGTACTTGACTAACTTGAAGCTGTCGAGCGTGAAACAATAAACAATGGTGGCTCTGTTTCCAGAACTTTCCGCACGCGTCGCTGTGAGAGAGGATGCTGATGATTGTCTCTCTCTCTAACAGGATCTGTCAGGGGGAATGGTGGTGTCTGATGTTCAGGTGATCTCTGAGAAGGATGTGATTCCCCACGCGTACTGCTACATCCCTGAGTTCATGGAGTCCAGTAAGACCTCACCCCACACACACACACACACACACCATCATGACAACCTCACTGCGAACTCAACTCACACTGACACTGATGGATTGAGTGTTGATGAATGGTTCTGTCTCTCTCTCTCTCTCTCTCGCTGTCTCGGTGTGTGTGTGTGTGTGTGTGTGTGTGTGTGTGTGTTAGAGTCCACTGTGTGGAAGAAGAAGCGAGTGTGTGTGCGTATCGTTCCTGTGGACAGTGTAACAACCGCCGTCCTGGACATCCGAGTGACAGCCAAGAGCAAGATGATGCTTCCACAGTACACCTGCCTGGGGTGAGGAGTGTGTGCGCGCGCGCGTGTGTGTGTGTGTGTGTGCGTGTTTTGCATACTCCGTTGATCCTAGGATTGTTTAGATGCAGGTTAGTTTGTGGTGGAATCTCCTATGGTTCCAGGGTCAGAGGTCTGCAACCTTCGGAGGAACTGAAACATCTCCTGCAGGATCACTGCTCACTTCCTGTTTCTTCCCAAACCACAGACAGTCTGTGCTTGCTGAGGCCTGAATGGCGTATTCTTCCCACATCAGGTGGTTAGAGGTTCCAGAAAATTCTGCAATAAAAACAAACACCATCAGAATGAAGGCACTACTCGCCACATAGCAGCTCACGTGAAGACTATCTAATGATCTAAATGCAGAAAGCAGGTTTACGCTTAAGGTTTTCAGGTTGATTTGGCTGTTGCAGAGTTGCGATCGGAGGTCTTTGGACACGTGACGTGACATGATTTAGTGGCGTTGTGACCGAAGACGGTCGACGATGAAGTTCTGATTAAACCTGAGTGTGAGTGCTGCTACAGCGCTGGTCTCAAATCCACCAGGAGGACGGCTACAGCTCCGGCTGTTGGAGTGTCAGTAAAGAAAGCAGCAGATTCCATAAGAGACACTTTTCAGATAAAAACAGAATGAAGGCTGCTGGGTTTCGCNCCACTGCGCGTGTTCTGCACAGGTGTAATCTGTCTCGTGAATAAAGGATGCCATAATAATCTAAAATCACACAATTTGTTCACCTGTGAACTTTGTTTGGAATTGTAGTCTATACAGATGTCATGACGGTCGTAGCAGCCAGTTGTCATGGTGATGGAGAAACAGCTGTTTATTCAGCGGCTCAGTCTGGCGTTTTCGGGACGTGGAGATAAAAGCGTGAAGAATGACGTCTCTGAGACCGTCTTCACCCTCACTCTGCGTCCTCAGCTTTGATTTAACCAGCGCCAGG
>JAKKZN010000026.1:15352887-15360387 GCA_033441825.1 Pangasius elongatus | reverse complement strand
GTTGCTCATACTTCATTTTAAATGAAAAGGCAGAGACGTAAACACTGACAAATCAGTTTAGCTGGCCAATGTTAGCGCTAGCGTCCATTTCCGGATATCAGGGGTGTCCAGTTTTATCCAGAACTAGTGTGTGTGTGTGTGTGTGTGTGTGTGTGTGTGTGTGTGTGTGTGTGTGTGCTCAGGTGATTAAACAGGGAATCAGGTGTGTCTCCTGCTCGATCGGAATGAACATGGAGAAGATTGGACACTCCTGCCTTATAGGTGCTGATATTAATGTTCTCATCTACAGTGCTGTGCAAAAGTCTTGGCACCCCCCCCCCCCTTTTTTTTTTGGAGTACAGACTTTGTTATAGATGTTTATTTTCTGACTTTTGCACAGAACTGTATAATAAATGTTTGCACTGCTGAGTGTAAGTAAGCGGCTCTGATGCATGGAGATGATGTGAGATACAGGATTACTCCGTAATAATAATAATAATAATAATAATAATAATAATAATAAGTCTAAACACACCTCATCTGGGTACAAAACTGCAGCCAGAATTCCTTTTCATGACACTATTTTTATAAAGAAATGAGGGCACGGATGTAATCCTGTATCATATCTAATGATTAATAAAAATAAAGTGTGTATCTTTTCATTTATTTTAGTTTATAGACGATGATGTGTGAGGAAAGAAACTGTAGAGCAAATACAGAAAACAAAAATAGAAGATAAACTCTCTCTCTCTCTCTCTATCTCTCTCTCTCTCTATCTCTCTCTCTCCATATATATTGTGATTTAAATATTTAGCGGTAAAGGAAAAGAAGATATTTGTCTTGAGCGTGTGGAGAAGGTCTGAAGATCCGTATCCTGGTGAACTTTGGGGTTTGTAGTTGATAGTGTTGGGATTGAAACCTGGTGAAATGTAAAAGCGGAGTTTCTTCTCGAGGTTTGTGAGAAGCTCTGATGTATCTGGTGTGATGTTCTCAGCTGAAGTCAGAGAAGACCGTGTGTTATGAAGTCTGTTCGATTATTTCCATTCTTCTAAATGCTCCTTTATCTGGGTTTTGGTTTATAATTGCTTTCTTTTTTACTGATTGAAACATTTGTATTTATTTTACTGTTTTTTTTTTTATGTCAGGACCAGACTTTATATTTCTGTCTGTGTTAAGTGTGCTTTGGGAGGATGTTTGTGAGCTCCAGTGCAGCTCAGAGAGGTTTTTCTGTTACACTTCGATCATAAACGTGTGGAATAAAAAGTAAAACATGTGAAGCTGAGTGTCATCACTTTCACAGGAACACATCCGTGTCACAGACTCACCAGGGTTATTCAGAACTCATTTTAAATGGGACATGATAGATAGATAGATAGATAGATAGATAGATAGATAGATAGATAGATAGATAGATAGATAGATAGAGTTCAAATTTTTTAAAAATTTTTTATCTACGGACAGTGGGACAGAGGAATGGAAGGATGGGTGGATGAGGGATGGAGAGACAGATGGACAGACAGATTTAGGAATGGACAGAGGGAGGGGTGGGTGGTTGGGTACATGGATGGATTGTGGTAGAGAAGAATAGAGGGATGGATGGAGGAATGGATGGAGGGATGGACAGACAGGTGGAGGGATGGAAAGAGGGACAGATGGATGGAGGGAGGAAGGGATGGATGGCGGGATGGACGGACAGATGGAGGGAAGGACAGAGGGATGGATGGAGAGATAGAAGGATGGGTGGAAAGAGGGAGGGATGGATGGACAGATGGATGAGCAGACAGATGGAGGGAGGGAGGGAAAGATGGACAGACAGACGGAGGGATGGACAGATGGAGGGAGGGAGGTTGGAGAGCGGGATGGGGACGGGGGATGGAGGGAGGGAAAGATGGAGGGACGGATGGACAGTCAGATGGAGGGAGGGAGGGATGGAGAGCAGGATGGGGAGGGGGGATGGAGGGACGGATGGACAGACAGATGGAGGGAGGGATAGATGGATGAATGAAACACTCATGATAATGAACTCTTATCAGCCGAAACACAGAATCAGTCTTCAGACAACAAATCCGTCTGGACTGAGTAAAGCAGTAAAATAAACACACGCCTGAAAAATGACGGAAAATTATTTTACTCCCAAAATCACAAAACTGTAAAACAAAGTAATAGAATAATTAAAGCGATGCAACTCTGATGGCGCTGCTGCATCTACGACCAAGAAACCCCTCCCCATTAACAGAAAACGCGTTGTTGATTGGTTGAACATTCTCGTTATGCAAATATGACCGATACTACGATTGGACCATCGGTGGTCACTCAAAATTCTATCCAATAGGATTCGTCTCTGTGAACGAGGCTGCTGCATACCAAATAGCTCCTTCCCTCCTTATATAAAGCCACTGCGTAGGGTATAGACTGAAGTCCTATGCGCCCTTTGTAGTGCCCTTAGTAATAACAGGACGCTATTTAGGCTTTAACCGGTGAGTCTTGCGTCTGTTCGGCTTCGTGGACTTTGGAATCGTAGCTCAATTTCTTTCTGTGAATATGGACGGTCGTGGATATGGATCAGGTATGAGTTTTGGGTTTTATTTTTAAAATGAGAATGTAATCCGGACATTTTGAGGGGCCTGTTTTTGAAACGAGTGTGTGTTTGTGTGGAAGATGGCGACTGGCTTTCTAAGAGTGTGCCTAACGTTAGCCGGGTAAAGTGTTACAACCGGCGCCATTTTGTTTTACAGAATTCCTCTTCTGTGTTTCACTCGCGCGTTATATACATTTTAAATGTAATTATTTTGTTTGGTTACTAATTAATCGTTCGTAGATCGCGATGCCGAGCTGCTGGGCCTGAATGAGACTAACAAAGGACGGCTAGTCAGGATTAGCAAGCTTTGCTAGGTAGCATTAGCATGACTAGCATCTTGCCCTGTCGACGTCGTGCATTAAAAAGGACAGAAAAAGATTAAGGTCTGTCTATTTATTTATTTATTTATTTATTTAAGTGCACTAGATGGGTTATATATGTATATATGGGTTTATCTTTTACCATTAGGAGTCATTACTACATGAATAAATACAAATATTAGCTTCTGTCCTCTTTGTAATGCATTTAAACGACACACAGTGTGTTAATTATAGTCTACATTCTGTGTTATTTCTAAATATATATTATAAATATTATATTAGTGCACCACAGGTCTTTATATCGTGTGTAAGTGGTGTATTGTGCACAGGGTGTCCAGTTCAGTTCGGTTAGTGCTCCACTTCTCCTGTGTCTATTACATGGGGTATGAGTTCTCTGTAACCAGTCTGGACCAGGTTCTCGCTCATGGTGTAGAAGGAATGAAACTGTGAGCATCGAGCTGAAATGAACAGCATGTGGAGTGTCTGAGCAGGAAGTTTGCCGTGTATCTCTGAGAGTCCTAACAGGGTTTATGTTCTTCTCCTGCTCTCGTGGACAGGTTTCTCCAGCTGGGGTGGAGGAGGATCTTCCAGCAGAGGTGAGACGTTCTGGATTTCTTAATTAACCAGGGTTCAGATTAATACACAAGTGTGCACTCAGCATTTATACAAATGGCAGGAATGAAAAGTTATGCATCAAGATGACATCATGGCACTTTATTTTCTGTTACTGATACTGCAGAGTTTGGTGCGGCCGCCGGTGCCAGTACCTATCCAATATGTGGGAGGCTAGAACCCAAAAATAGAAATCTAGGAGCAGAGACAAGAACATGGAAGGCCTCTTAGATCATTACTGTGTTTAGTAGAACTGTGGGAAAATTTGTATATATTCACAATTATTGCTGTTGTGAAAATAATCCATCGACGCAGTAAAATGTATTTGCCATCTTGATTGCTGTTTTCATTTTCAGGATCTGGCAACTATGACCTGTATGGCTATAAGGACTCGATGTCTGGTGGATATGGTGGAGGACAGATGAAGCGGGGTCTGTCTGGTTCTCTTCTCTCCTCCGCTGGGGGCAATGCAGATGACGTGATCGCTAAGATCAACCAGCGGCTCGACATGCTAACACAGTTAGAGGGAGGGATGAAAGGAGGGGGTCGAAGTGACAGGTAGGATGGATGGATGGATTGGGGTTTTTTTTTCCCATCACATGTATGAATATTTAAATCTCAGGAAACAAAGCCTGAAATAGACAGTCCGAATGTTTTCTATAGAGCTTCCAGCATACGATTGCAGAGCTAGATCTTAACGAGAAGGGCTCATTACCCAAACAAAGGTGTCTATAGAGAGTAAGAGTGGTGATGTCCTAGAGTTAGCATGACTTGATCGTCTAAATGCTTATCTCAACTTCTCAAGTGACCATCAAGGTGGATCTACTGGTGCTGCTGTTGTCTTTCTGATCACATTTGGACCTCATTTATCAAACTTTTACTAAATGTTTTTCTGACCAAACCAAGTTAAATTCCCACCAAAGTTACAGAAGTTTTGTTCATTTTTCTCCGTGCTTACGTTGCTCGATTACAACCACTACATATCCATTAAACTGGTGTGTGTATCTGAAGTAAGTGTTTTGACTTATAACTCGAAAGTATAATGCAGATAAAATAAAATTGCAGTAACTATATACTGTCTAGTTTGATAAGTGAATCCCAAAGTACATATTTAAATGTAATCTAAAGTATATTTTGTCCTCCACAGTCAGTCGTGCTTTAGTTTCTCTGTTCTCCGTGGTGCTCAGGAGTTCCTGTTCGGTTATATATCAATAGATGGGGCTAGTGACCTAAAGGCAGCAGATACAAACTCTCCTCTGTAGTTTAGCGCTAGCATTTGCATAAAGTTTGACTAGATGACAAGGCAGGATCCAGAGATATAAGTGGCTTTGATGGCAGAGGAACCATTACAGAAGTTTTTAATAGATGTTTTTGTCGTAGATGTGAACAGATAGGCCTAGAGCATGAACTGTACATTGTGTATACGAACTGCGTTTTGTCAAAACATGGCACTGGCAAACAAGTGGTCAGTTGAGAAAGCACTTTTCCTCTGAATAATAGCGCTAGACAGTGATGTCCCCAGTGCTCTTGGTCTGTGTTCCCACTCTAAGTCCCTAGCTTGTTTCTTCTTTGGCTGTGGATTGCAAGATGCCATTGGTTGCCAAAGGATGTTCTGCAAATGTTCTGACCCCCCTCTAGAGCTTGTTTCTGAAAAACTGTCTCAATGTCTCCTAAGATTCAGTTTTCTGAAGCTTGCCCAAGGGCAAAGGGAAGTCTATTGCCTGATGATCCAATGTATTCCCAATTTATTGACCTTTATACCCTGGTGCTGCTCATACTTTAATGATAAAATCCCCATCACTGAAGCCATTCCTTCACCTGTATACATGTGATATAAATCTCTTTTACTCGAGCCAAACTATTATTCACATTTATTACTTGATCCAGACAATAATTCACTAATGGTGTTTGTCCCAACCATCATTTTGGAGGCTCTTCTCGATCAGACTCGGCTCCAAGGGTTCACAGACCCTTCACGGACTATCCGAAGTGCTGTCCAATTGGATATCGGTGTGGGGAATGGCTTGGATGAATGACAACTTGCAAAATGCAACTTGTCATCCAAAGATCAGTGTGGGGTTCTTTTGGGATACTTTTTAAAAGATGAGTTAATTTGCTAGTAGTAAAACATTTTAAGGGAGAGCAGGAGAGTAAATGAATCAAAGGGAAAGTGAAAGTATGAAATTAGAGGTGCCAATGCTTCATCTCTACTTGCTCTGCACCTCCTTCTGCAGGTTTGACCAGTACGAGTCTTTCGACTCGCGCTCCTCTGCCCTTGGCCCCCGCGATCTCTACAGATCTGGTAACATTGTATTTGGTGACTCCCGGGGCGACATGATGGCCCAGCGTGGAGGCATGGGCTTTGGGGCGATGGGTGGAGCTGGAGGGGGTGGTGGCTTTGGCGGCTCTGCCTCCCATGGAAACGCCAAAATGCGGCATGCTCGAGATGCTTTCTCAGGCTCCGGCTGGGGTGCGGGACAGAGGTCCCAGCACAGGGGCGGAGGGCCAGGCGGGCGCGGCTTTGGCCGTAGGCAGGATTCCTCTATGATGGGTGGAGGTGGGCGGAGTGGGGGGCAAGGCCACTCCCCCTCAGGGCGAGGCAAGCTGCCGTCGCTCCTGAGCCACCGCATGTACCCCGAAAGTGGGGGGTTCCAGCCTCATCATGGCTCCCAGGACTATCCTGTCCGGCACTTTGGAGGGGGCAAAAACCTCAACCGACAACGCACCCGCAAGAGACCCCTCAACCGAGTAAGTACCTCCAGCAAAGCACTGGACTTGAACCATCAACCCACCCCAAAAAAAATAAAAAATAAATACAAATACCCCTCCTAGTCCAGCCTGCCCAGCCTGTCGAGTGGAGATACATGTGGAAATTACGTCATTTCACTCCACCTGCCACTCTAAACATGTCCAACAGATCACCTCTTCTGTAGTACCCCTGTAACGCTCCTCAAACAGACAAACTGCCTCCCAGTACATGTAATACCACATGATGGCCCAACTCACCAGATCCAGCTAGAAAGTTAATCGACAGCCCTGATTTCTTTCACTCTTTGGGAAGCACAAAGATAGACATTATGTAATCTTGGTAGTTTAGGCAGTACTGCTATTCCTCTGTAAGCCCCATGTTCAACACACCCCTAAAAACCTTTAACTTATTGCTTAAGACTGTCCTTGTCAAAGATTCGGTTTCCATGGCTGGGTCTTAACAAGTTAGTTGCGGTTTTGTGTGTGTGTGTGTGTAAAGGTAAGTGCATGTGACATTTATCACTAGATGAGGTGCAGTGTTCTGATGTTTGTCCTGCGTCCACTGTGTGCTTGGTGAACTTTGTGAACTTTGATTGTGTAAGCCCTCTGAGGCGGGGTATCATCCCCTGTTTTAAAACTGTGGTCACGTTAGTGTGTGTGTGTGTGTGTGTGTTGGTGATGCATTTTATTACTATTAACCCGATCATCGGAGGTCTTGAGTTAACGTTTTGTGTGGATGTGTCACCGTAGCAGCCGGTAAAGCCTCAGCGTGACGGGCAGAAGAAGAGGAAGCAGACCCCAACTGCAGCTGATGAGCCCGAGTCTAAAATGGGCAAGACCGAGTCTGAAGGAGACGATAAAGCTGATAAGGGTACCTCTTTCCCCGTTTCCTTCCTTCCTTGCTGCTAGTCTGTTCTACACCTCAACGACCCGACATTTAGAGTAGCAATAAGCACATGGCATTAGCTCAGGTTCGTGTCTTAGAGTGAAGTCTTCCAGCTAAGCTTTTTGTTTATTCATTCACAGACAGGGTTTACTGATCGCCAGAAGTCCCATTCTGTTGGTAAATCTAGCTGGCAGACTTGACCACAGTGTGAATATAATCAGTAAATATTGTTCTGTGGTGCTGTAGGCATGCAGGCAGAGATCACAATTCAAAAGTGAAATGCATCTACAGTACTATTTATTTATTTTTTAGTATAATCTTTGTTACAGATGTTTATTTTCTGACTTCTACATTATTGATTCAGTACAAAAACATTT
>JAKKZN010000026.1:15271102-15296804 GCA_033441825.1 Pangasius elongatus | reverse complement strand
CACCGTGTGATGAGTGTGTATCTACACCGTGTGATGAGTGTGTATCTACACCGCGTGATGAGTGTGTATCTACACCGCGTGATGAGTGTGTATCTACACCATACTCTGTGTTGTATTTCAATGTATACTGAGTTTATACTGTATAATAAATGATGTTTTGTTTATATGTGGGAGGAGCAGGGCGGAGTTTCACACATGTGCCTTACCAAAACCATTCTGATTGGTTACTGGCTTTTGACAGGAAGTTACATTAGCGATTTCATCATTGTGATTTTCCTTCATCATTAAAATCTTCCTTTTGTATTTACTGAAATTAAATTATTAAAAATTAAGAAATAATTTCTCTTTAACCAATCAGACCACTCCCATTTCTCCTCTCAGCCAATGAAATCAGAGAGAGCCCACATACCAATTTTTAAACTGAATTTTTAAGTACGACTTTTGGCAGCTGGCATAGCATGAGGAATCTCTCCTAAGACTCCGCCCCTTCCTGTTTTTTTTTTTTTTGCTTCTTCTCTTTCTGGTGTAACTGTATGTGTGACTCTGGTCGCCTTGGCGACGGTTGCCGTGGCATTTACACCTGTCCTCCTCTCTCTGCCATCCTGCATCCAGCATGCCATCGCTTTTTGTTTGAAGGAGTCGGGGAAAAAACCTCCTGTGGTAACGTATACACACCAGCCTGCTGTCTCCATGGCAACACACACACACACACACACACACACACACACACACACACACACACACACACACACACACCATGACCCCTCCATTTCCACTCTATTTGAAACCAAAAGGTGCCAATACAAAATAAATTAATTATATTCATAATTAAATAGTTAAAATGTGAATTCTTTTAATGGTTAATTAAATAAAACGTTAAATAAACACTTATAGAGAATATATTCAATTGTTTGTTTGTTTGTTTAATACTTAGGCCTTGGTGCATTCCATATATATTAATTCCTTAATTATTTCCCATTGTTATTTACTTATACATATCATTTATTTATTTTATATTGGCAGCCTCAGCCCCTCATTGGATAGAAAACACATTTCTTTCTCTCTCTCTCTCTCTCTCTCTCTCGTAATAATTTAGTATTTCAGGCCATATGAGTTTCCATAATCACATTTTTCCGTCTTGTTGTGTGATTATTTATTCCGTCATTATTTCAGTTTGTTGGTGTTTTGCTGCCTGCCCATTTTAAAGTCTTTTACTTTATTTTTCTTTATCATTTTACAGCTTTCAGTGGGGAAAAGCTGTGATCTTAGTTAAGTTGTTTTTCTTCAGCATTTCTAAATTCTTATTTCACTTTTTAGTAGATTTATTGTGAAAGACTAAACTTCTGTTTTCTACATAATCACTCATTCACTGACTCACAGTAGTGATGGGATCAGACCTGATTCAGTGATTCAGTAGGTTTGAACTACTCATTTAAGTGAATCAGACATCAAACTAGTTGCATTTTGATTCAATCATTTTGATGTTTGTTATTGAAATTGTATTATAATAATTATTATCTAATTATTATTACCTACGTCAGGCTGTGCTTTATTGTGCTTATTTTAGTTAAACAATGAGCTGTTTAAAATGAATCTCTTGTTTGTGATTCACACTATTTACTTAAATGAATCATTTAAAATGAATCACTAGTTTATGATATGTCCAATTCGCTTAAAGGAATCATTTAGAATGAATCACTAGTTTTTGATATGTCCCATTCGCTTAAAGGAATCATTTAAAATGAATCACTAGTTTATGATACGTCCCATTCGCTTAAAGGAATCATTTAAAAGGAATCACTAGTTTATAATACGTCCCATTCGCTTAAAGGAATCATTTAAAAGGAATCACTAGTTTATAATACGTCCCATTTGCTTAAAGGAATCATTTAAAAGGAATCACTAGTTTATGATACGTCCCATTTGCTTAAAGGAATCATTTAAAATGAATCACTAGATTTTGATACGTCCCATTTGCTTAAAGGAATCATTTAGAATGAATCACTAGTTTATGATACGTCCCATTCGCTTAAAGGAATCATTTAAAAGGAATCACTAGTTTATGATACGTCCCATTCGCTTAAAGGAATCATTTAAAATGAATCACTAGATTTTGATACGTCCCATTTGCTTAAAGGAATCATTTAGAATGAATCACTAGTTTATGATACGTCCAATTCGCTTAAAGGAATCGTTTAAAACAAATCACTTGTTTGTGATTTGCATCATTCACTTAAAGGAGTCATTTGAAATGAATCACTTGTTTACGATTTGCCCATCTCCATGACTGACTCGTTGTCATTCCTGCTGCCTGTGTTTTCATGGCTTGGCCACTGAACATGACTGAGCTTGTGCTTCACAGTAACGCTTTTCCACAGCACACATAAATTCCACTCGCTTTTCTTTTCACCCCGTAGCTGTGGCTCTGCCTTGCTGCTGTGCTGTGTGTGTTTGTGTGTGTGTGTGTGTGTGTGTGTGTGTGTGTGTGTGTGTGTAAAGGATTAAAAACACAACCTGTATGCTGGCCTCAGAGATTGTGTTGTTTTGCTTTGACATGTGATGTGAATCTATGAGTGTGTTAATGTATTGCTGTATTAATGTGTGTGTGTGTATGTGTGTGTAAGGGGAAAATGGCTTCAATTTACAGTAGCTTAAGCTAAAACCAATGCAAACCCTCCATCATAGGAGTGATTCCAGTTGCCTTTGCATTACTGAACAGTCGTTTCTTCCGAACAGGTCCAGTTGACTCGTGTGGTCGGTCACGGCTGTGTCCCAAAATCTAGTTTAATTCTAAACAACAATGATAAAAGGATGGTGTGTGAGTAGGTACTGCATCACGAGTCTCTAGAAAAGAAGACGACTGACATAAGAACACTAAACATTATGTTAGTAAACAGACTTGGACTTACAGTAAATATGACTCAGTCACAGTTTTCATGACTTAGATTTGTCCTTTTGAGATTTGACTTTGCTCTTCAAGATGTGACTTGGATATTTAGTTGAGGAATTTTGGACTTCGACATGAAGGTGGGATTAGTAACACTGATTTTGCACACTGCTGGGCGTAACCACCTTTTGCCTGAACCTGTAGTTATTATTGTTTGCACCTGCTCCTGATAATTTCGAAGTATGAACAAATGAGTATTTTAAACCACTGTGACACTGACGGTAAACGCATCACACAGTACCATATACGCTCTCACGTTAATAAACACGGCCTTCTTTGTCCCACAAGCTTCATATTACCCGCTCCTGCTGACACGAAAGTAAAAAAGCTCAGTAGCCCTGCGCTATGACTACACAAACAGCATAGCTAGCTACAGAATGTATTCTCATTCGACCAACAATCAGTGGTTTCCTGCTAAACACTTTAGACAGAAATACATTGCTCTCTACTAAAGTCTGAACGTGTGCTCTTACGGGGATTAGCAGCCATCTGTCAAACTTGACATGCAGTATGGGTAACACGCACCGTCCACCATGATATAAACACTCGAATGCTTGCTTAAAATTCTGTTTTAGTAAGTACGTTACTAAGCATACTGTAATTTCTAGCTTTTGGGACTGAGCCTAGATATTAACTCAGTGTTCTGAAATAAACACAAGAGTGGCTCATTCACATGAGCAACTCTTTAAAAGGACCCAGTAAATCAGGTTCGAACAGAGTGAAAATGAATCTGATTCACTGGAGTGATTCACTCAGGTGATTCACTCAGGTGATGCCTGATTCAGCACCCCAATAAACCCCTTATCCAAATATCTCTTGTTTTTGTTTCTGTCCGTCTCTCCTTCTTCCACCCCAAACCCAGATCCGCTACAGAAAGGACAAGGTGCGGTCTAAACAGACTCCCACCTTTACAGTCGTGTCCGGAGTGAAAGATCTGTCCAACGGCTGTGCCATCGCTGCCACCATACACTTCTACTGCCCCCAGATTTTGCCCCTAGAGGGTAAGAATTCAGTTACAGCTGTATACCATAAAGAGCCACTGTACACTTAATACCGATGTATTGTATATTTTTTCACACCGCTTGAGTATAAAAAAACTGCTTTTAGTGTGTCCTCATTACACTGATCTACTTTTCTCGTAGTGGCCACTCAGATCTTGGAGGTCATTTTGTTATTACCCCTGCTCCAGTGAATAATTTCACCTGGATCCTGTAGATTTGTAACTAAGAGCTGCTTCTATAATCATAAAGACTCTCTTGTGCTCATCCCGTAGTCATATTCATATTCATTGTTGGCGACTCCAAGGTTAGGGAAGGAATAAAGGTCCTCGTATTCAGATTCAGTTTTGGAGGTATTATTAGACGATTTTCTGGGATCCCTATTTAGAATATGGAAATTTTCTGCATGTACTTCATGCCTCTGAGGTTCATATGTGGTTCAGGGAGGGGCCAGGGAGGGGCCGAGAGAGGCCTGAAATAATTGAAATAATTATTATCTATTTAGCCTGATTCATTTTTCAATCATACAGTGGCATAGAGGAACTCAAAAAACCTTTCTAGAACCCATTAAGGGAGTGGACCAAGTCTAACTTGGAAGGAAGTGGAACAAGGCAGAGAGACAGTGATAGTGACAAAGAATAAATAAAGCTGTGCACGATTTTTTAAAACTACTCTGTCTATCGCAGCATACTACTTTGTTTGTGTAATTCACAGTCATGTAATCTTATTCAAAGTGTCACATCATTTGGAGAGCAGAAGGGTCTAATGTGACTGGCCCTTGTAACATAACAACAGAACGACTGGTTCTCCCCTGTTGAAATGGCGTAGAACCCCCTCTTGTGTCGTCTCAGAGAGGGTTCCCTCACCACTGTCACCTCTGGCTTGTTCATTAGGGATCAAAATCTACATCTGGATTTCTGTAAAGCTGCATTGGGACAATGCTTACTATTAAAAGCACTGTATAAATTAATGTGAATTGAATTATCAGCACCAGTGATGATTAGAAGTCCCTTCGGAGGCTCGAGAGATTGAGTTAACACTCCCAAGGAAGCACCACTTCACCCAGAAGGCAACTTCTTTTCAGGGCATCTGAAGAAGCGATAAAATCCTACTTGAAATTCTCCAACTCTTCTGTTGATACATGACTGTTGATGTATCTTTAGAAATCATGAGCATAGCAGTTATTCCTGCTGTTGTGCTTGAATATGTTTCTGTTTGAAAATAGATTTTCCACTATACATTCCTCCACTGAAAATGAACGTTTCAAACGGCGAAGTCAATAAAACTCCGAGATTTATCCGTAAAATACAGTGTTTGCTTGTTATCTTTCTTTGTAGAGGTTTGTTTGAAGGACACCATGTCAGTAGCAGACAGCTTGTATAATCTGCAGTTGATCAGAGAGTTTTGCAATGACCATCTGCAAGGCTGCTGCCCCCTAGTGTTGGAGGACCTACTGTACGCCCCGCCCATGTTACGGGTGAGTCACACAGAAGAGAAATGCTACTCTCACAAAACTGACTTGCATGTTGCCTTTTTTGAGTTATTTCTTGATGATTGAGATTATGTCTGGCACCTAGGTAAATATCATGTGCTTCCTGGCTGAGCTATTGGCTGTGTTTGAAGTGCAGAAACCTGATATCATCAAGCCAGTGCACACCCTGGACCTGACAGGTACATGCATACCTCTGGTGTTATATTTGCAAAGATGAAACACTGGCCTGAATGTGTGCCTAATCCAGGTTCTTCAGCTTGTCCATCAAACAAGGAAAAAAGGTGTACCAATGAAGTCAAAAATCAATTCTCACACCTTTCCCTGGCCAATCACAAGTGGATGATAAGCCTTAACCACAGAGCCACCACTCTCCCAGGATCTCTTTACTTAGACAGTTGAACCACTCTAGAACATAAAACAAGCTAAATCTTTGTATTCAGACCTTGACTGAACATAACTATGGCCAAAAGCCAAATCCTAAACCAAACTGAGTGCATAAATACTCCCCACACTCAATTATTTTACGCATTCTTTGTTCTCTAGATGCCTCTGGTTTAGAGGACTGCACCAGCCCTATCAGTGGTAACAGGTAACTCTCAAAATTAACTGCATATGCCAACGCATGAACTGGCATCACATTTATATATTTCATAGTTTGCCTTATGGGACTTGTTTCTTTGTGGCAGTGGATCACCGTTCCTGCTTAAGCAACCCCTCTTGTCATTGTCATCCCCTGTATCTTCTGGTGGAGGAACAGGTGAGATGGCAGAGCACTCTACATAAAGAGATTTGTAGCCCGTGTAGCTCTGCATGCTTAAATAATTCTTGGTGGTTTTTGTTTTGTTTTGTGGTGCATTCAGAGGGCCGGGGCTGGAGTAAAAAACAGATCAGGTATGCCGCTTCTTCTTTTTGTGTAAAATAGGCACACAAAAGGTTTTGAGTTTTTTTCTGGTTTGAGTTTAATGAGATTATACATCGCTGTGTTAGAACAAGTTTTCAAATTTGTCATTCTATACTTCTCTCTATCTCTATCTCTTTCTATTAGTCGTCCTCTCTCTGCTGTGGCTTTTAGCATTCCTTTTCCTCTGGACAGTGACGTGGATGTCGTCATGGGCAATCCTCTGTTCCGCTCAGTTAGCACTGACAGCCTCACCATGGCAACAAACCCTGCTTTGTACACTCCTCCTGAAGATCTGAGTAAGCTGATTGGTCAGGCTCCGCTGGGAGAGTTGCCTGCTATTGAGGAGGCACTGCAAGTCATTCACTCAGTGCAGAATGAACCAAGACAGCGTCCAGAGGGGGCACCAGCAGGTTTTTTCCTCCACTCCCCCGATAATGATAAGACCAGACTGAGCAGCTCTGCCCCGTGCCGTTCTGGGATGATGTACAGACCAATTGGCGGGGAAGGAATTAGTGCCAGAAGGCCAACAGGTTATTCCAGAGATTCTGACACATCAGAAGACCCTGGAACACCCACCAATGGGCCAAGAGGAGGCCAAATGACAAGTTTTGCTGAGCGCAGGAAAAGGCTTCCAGAGTCTCCAGGGACTTCCAGGGTTCTAGGATCAGAGGAGCTTACAAGTCCAGGGATGATGAGCCCTGCTGGCACAGCAGAGGCTCAGGAGCTAGGGGCACAATTGGAAGAAAAACGCAAAGCCATTGAAGCACAGAAGAGGCGGATAGAGGCGATCTTTACCAAGCACAGACAGAGACTCGGCAAGAGCGCCTTCCTCCAACTGCAACGGGCACAAGGGGAAGGAGGAAATGTCAAAGAGGAAGCAGATTCACTTAGTCTAGATGAAAGGCTGACTCGAATGGAGGAAGCACTGCAGAAAGAAGAAGAGCAGGAGAAAGAGGAGGAAAAGAGAAAGAAAGACAAGAAAAAAGAGGAGGAAATGGAAGAGAAGGATGGGGAACAAGATGTCAAAGCACCGCCCAAACTAGAGAAGCAGGTGACATTCTCAGTTGAGCCAAAGAAAGTGCCAGAGAAAGAGCCGCCACTGGCCGAATACAATGAGGCAGTGTCCAAGCTAACCTCTGCCTTGCAGGCATTACAGAAGGACATGCAGCGTCTCACGGAACAGCAGCAGAAGCTGATGGGAAAGAAAACATCTGCACCTTCATCATCTAAATCCACTCCATCTAAAACGATCCCATCTCCAAGCAAAGCATGGGTCATACCAGCAAGTCCAAAAATCTCAGCCACACCCCCCCGTCTCTCACGTGAATCCACCCGTGACCTTTCACCTTCAGGGTCACCATCACGTCAAAGTGACCTTAAGTCACCAAAAACATCCAAAGCCTCCACTCGCAAGCTTTATAACAATTCCCCCCCTCCTAAGAGCCCCAAAAGGCAGCACTCCAGCCGCCCCTGTGAGCTCAGTTTCCAGCCCCTCACCCGTGTCCTCTCACCTCTCCAGAACGTCGATACCCTACCCCACCTTCGCCGTGTCTCTCCTAGTCAGTGTCAGGTGCAGACCAATTCCTCCCTTCGAATTGGAGGTCCACGTACACCCCAAGAGCCTGACACTCAACTCCAACCGCAATCAGCTCAAGAAAGTGCAGAGTCTGAGTCCGGGTCCAGTGACGAGCACACTCCGCTGTTCACCCTGGAACTGGAGCCCACTGACCCTGCACCGCCCCCTGCTGGTAACTATCCACACCTGTGATTATATCATTATATATTTATTCTGGTAATGCAGGCTCACTCAATAAACTTTTATCCCTCATTCTCCAGTGGAGTGTGCTGTGAGCACCTGCGGCGGCAGTAGCTCTGGAGCGCCCTCCGAGTGCTCATTTCTCAGTGACGTGCTCATCAGCGCCTCTCAGAGGCAGGAGGAGGGAGAGACAGATCAGGAACAGCCCGACATCTTCTCCTCCGACTCCATGAGTGACCACACGGAGACTGAGAGCAGAGCAGGGGTCAGCTTCTACTTTAAGGTACATATGTGTGTGTGTGTGTGTGTGTGTGTGTGTGTGTGTGTGTGTGTGTGTGTAGAAAGCATGGGCCAATATCAAAATTTTCATTTTTAATTTTTAGAAAGCAAGAAAGAAGGAAAATGGAAACCAGGACTCTAGAGAAAAGATAAAAAAGACTTGTATAATAATTCATAGAAATAAATAAAAGAAAGAAAAAAGAATAAGTTTCAGAATGAATTAAAGAAATATTTTTGATTTCCAAAGAAAGAAAGCAAAAATAGAAGGATTATATGAAACAAAATGTTAGAATTATAATTTAGAGAGAGTGTGTGTGTGTGTGTGTGCGCGTGTGTGTAGGAGGAGGGTCTATCCGAGGAGGAGATGGCTCTGAAGAGAGCGCTGCTGCTAGAGCGACAGCAGAGACGAGCAGAAGAGCTCAAGAGACGGAGAGAGAGACAAGAGCAGGAGAACCCAAGGTGATACACACACACACACACACACACACTCTAAATACTACACACAATACAATACTACACACTTTCTAAACCTCTCTTTCTAAACATGTCCTGCAGCCATCTGTCTTCTACAGACAGTCTCCTCCCCTCTGGGACTCCGCCCCTTTCCCAGTCTCTGCCCACCACATATGCCCCTCCCCTGCCCCCCCAGACTGCACACGCCCCTAGGACACCTCAGGCCACGCCCCCCGGGACACCACAAAGGCGTGGAGGATTCACAAAGGCAGAGTACGAGAGAAGGCAGCAGCTGAAGATTATGGCTGACCTGGAGAGAGTGCTGAAGCAGAAACCAGCACAGCGCAGCAACAAGAAACAACACACACACTCACCACGCAAGGAGAGAAAAGGTACACACACACACACACACACACACACACACCAACGATAAACAATACAGTGTTCTGAATAAACATTTTTTTTATAACTTTTGCATCTGAAGAACCAGCGCTTATTTTAGCTTCTGGGTCGTAGTTCCATGAAATTTTCTGTGGATCAGTTTAAGGAACTTTATGTAAGAGCTCTTCTAACATGCTAATGGTTCATGAAGAGTTCTGCAAACTGAGAGCTGTGATTTGAGAAAAAGTTTAGAAAACTCTTTTTGAAAGATGGATTCATCCAATAAAACCTACTGATACCATTATACTGACATGTTTAATGTTCTCCTACAGAACAGCAGAACTTTGTCCAGCCCAATGGCCCCCTGCCTCCAGACAAACCCACCAGGTACCAGGCTCGTCCTCTTCCTCTCAAGTATACACTACTTCCTTCATGTTCTATCTCTTTCAAACTGTCTTTTTTTTTTATTTCACCCAGCACCTCTGACTCTGCGTCTAAACTGATGTCACCTGGCCGTCTGGCCAATCAGAATGGAGAGAAGGACTGGGAAAATGGCTCTAATGCTTCTTCTCCAGCATCAGTCACAGAATATACTGGTGAGTACTTTTTTTTTTTTTTTTTTTTTTTTTTTTTTAAATCAGATCCTGTCCAACGCAAATTTTTTCTGAGGCCAATGTGAAATTTAAATTTAGAATAGAAGAATGAATAGCATCTAAACATGAGGAACTGCACAACCGCAGTCTGAGATACCATCATGACTAACATCAAGTCAAAAAGGGACTTCCTTGGAAGCAGATCCATGTCCACATTTCAGTTTTAGTAAGCTATCCAGTAGCCTTTATAATGGTGTTGCAGGTTAGCTCCAAATGTACAGTACAGTAGCTACTGCTTTTGTGTAAAAACAACTTAACAAACCTGATTCAGATAGTACTGACCACCTTATTAGACACACCTTGGGTGCCAAAACTTTATACAAAACAACAGATAGGCTACAGTCAGTAATTTTACACCTACTAAGTGACCAATATGGCACCTGGACCTGATAAAGTGGCAAAAATCAGGAAAAAAAAATGTCCACAATGACTTCCAATTCAGACCACCAAGCTGAGGGTCAGGAGCTTTGCCCATTTGCAGATCCTTTGCCCAGAACCCCTGAGCCACCACTGCTCAGTTACATCACTGTCATTTCAAAAGATATAAATTATAAATGTCTGCCCTACACTTCACGAAACACTAATCTTTTGTATTTTTATTGTTCGTTTGTGTTCAGGACCCAAATTGTTCAAAGAGCCGAGTTTCAAATCCAACAAGTTCATCATCCACAATGCTCTCTCACGCTGCTGCCTCGCAGGAAAGGTCAACGAAAGTCAGAAGAACAAGATCGTTGAGGTACAGCATGGACCTTCAGCGCATCTTACAGATCCGACTCTTCCACATTAGCATTCATTTTCATAGATAAACTCTACCACACTCACCAACGCACGACCGCTGATTATCAGACCGTGTGTGGAGGCGTGTCTCAGTTATGCCTGATTCTGACCTTTAATGAAATTTTTCTTGCGTGATATTGCAATTCAAATTTGGATTAAATTAGACAAATCAAAATAATTAATTAAACGCATGATAAAATCGCCTGCATCCCACACCCATTACGATTTGTGCGCAGGATCAAGTGCTATTTTAAAGGTTGCTGAATGATGAGTGAGGAAGCCGTATTGTTAAATTAAACCAAATTTGCGGTGATTAATGTGATAATTACATCTAGAACACATCAAAATATCCACCTCAAGCTTTGACATCTGATCTCATTCCCTGTCTTCTTTATCCCTCCCGCCCCACTTCCGTTTCTTAGGAAATGGAGAAAAGCTCAGCCAACCACTTCCTCATCCTCCTTCGTGATTCCAACTGTCAGTTCCGCGCTATCTACACTTTGGATGGCCAGTCGGATGAGATGCAGAGGCTGTGTGGCGTCGGCCCACGAGCAATTCCCTGCTCTTCAGTGGAGGCTATTTACAAGTACAACTCGGACAGGAAGCAGTTCAGCGCTCTGCCGTCTCGCACCCTGAGCATGAGTGTGGACGCCTTCACTATTCCTGCCCACTTATGGCAAACCAAGAAACAAAGCACACCCAAAAAAACAGCCACTCCTAAATAGGAAGAAGATGCCTATACAACAGGAGACTACTTGGTCTTGGGATTCTCTTTAATGAACTGTTCTGGTTCTGCCATTCCTGGACTGTTGAGGAGTACCAATCTGTGTGACAAGTTATCCCAAAAGGTTATTGGCTAACAATGAGCTATGAACAGTAATGAACCAGAAGTTTGGCTGCTGGAGCTTTTATCGTCTAACATGTTTGGGTGAAGTGTTGCCTGATCATCATCCACACCATAAAGTAGGGGGAAAAAAACAAGAAAAATGATGGCAAGAACCGTTTTCTCACCTTCTGAATAGACAAATCATTATGGTATTCCTTATAAAATAAAAATCTCCCCTAATTGCATGTAAATGACAGGAACAAAGCACGAGTCATACCACCTGAGCACTTATAAAGAGCCAGACTAGTTCTGCTTTTTGAGACTTTTCAGAGTTTTGGCTGATAATAAAAAAAAATTAAAAACAACATTGCTGCTAATACTCTCAGAACACTCACATTTGGCCTTAAATTCAGTCACTGAGTGGACAAGAGACTTTAGGATTTTGGTGCCAATTTGATATAATAATTGATAATTATGGATTTTAAGACAACGACTGCATGGTGATTGGCTTGTAGAGGCTTGTACTCAGGAAGCTGATGCACAGAATCAGATTCCTCACACATTCATAATTATCCAAGTCACGAAAACTGATCTGAGGTCTGCACTCCGAGTTTAAAATGTGTTATGTTTGTTGTGAATGTATATATACTTGTTTTTGGATTTTTTTTAATCTCCTGATTAGACTGGAAGAGTTTAAAATCTCGAGTAATTGAATATGTTTGTTCATTTATCCTCTGATGAACTTGTGGGAACCTTTTTTTTTTTAACATCAAGCATCAAAACACAATGTTTAGTTTGTGGTATTTTTACAGAACACTGCTAGAGGATCTCTCTACTGACAGACGACAAGCTTAAGATCCTCAAGATATGAAATGTAAAACATGGGGTAAGGGTTGCTCCACGATGTGGAAACTTGGTATAGAATTAGAAACGAAGAGCCAGCCATGGAAACATCACTTAAACGAACACCATTACAAAATTAGCATATGGCTAGAACTCCATAGTCGTCAGTTTCATGATCTGCATGGGAGAAATATGTGTTTTGGTTTGTTATGGAGTTGAAGTTGCATTGCTATCCCCATAATTAAGCTTGGGATAACTTAAAAAGAGCCAGATTTCTGGAAGAAATCTGAAGAGACTGGAATATTTTTTGATGCCATTGCTATAAAGGTCAGCTTGGTAAATGTGTGTCCAGTAGCCACTTAGCATTTCCACTTTACATGCTACGTACATAATATTAGCGATTGTGTCCAACGTTGTGACATTGGAAATTGTGCAATGTTCCATTTTCATGGCTGTAAACATCAAATAATTAAAAAAAAAAAAAAACATTTCACTTTGTCATGGACTTGAGGAAACTTCTCAACTTCTCAGCCCTTCTGTTCAACCCTACTTCCTTTAATGCAATGCTAATGGCTAATGCCTGAAACTCTGTACCGGGGATTTGGATCATGCTGATTTATGACTTAAGCAGAACAGAGTAATTCTTTTTAATCGCAGGTCAGTAGTTATAGGATGTTCATTGTATAATCATCATATATAGGATCTTTTGGGTCTATGTGATGGAACCGTCTTTCTGGAACTCATTAGCACCAGAAACCCAAGTGACCAAAAGCAAGAGGTTTGAAGGCGTAACCTAAACATACGAAAACTAATAAAATGAAATGTCTTGGAGCAGCCATTAGCAGATGTGATATTGTTTTATTAGTGTTCGCAGCATGGAGATCTATGGTATTATATCACGATTACATCAGACAGAAATATCTCTACACCTTCTGAATTGATCACGTGTTCTGGACGTGATCACGTCAATCCTGATTCCTGAAGCAGCCAAAGTCATGACACTGATACATAAACATACAGCAAATGAAAACATAATAAACTCAGGCTGCGTCTCAATCAGCTCCTCAGTTTAGTAGTCGGGCCGCCATTTTAAGTGCTGTCTCAAACGCAAAATCCTTCCAGTGCACTGGAACATTCGCTCCCTAAAAATATCCCACAATGCATCACAAAAACCAGGGAGCATCGATGCTCGCTACGTTCTCTTACAGGAAATGACCTCATATTTTCTGAAGCCTCTCAAAATCGAACAAAATGGCGGACAACCTCTCAGCCTACTTCGTCTACAAACATAAGCGGCTTGTTATCGTTGTTGTAGCGCTCAGATGATTTCTTACGTTAGCGATTTTAAACTTTATTTGACGTTCTGTATGCGGTGTGTTTGAGTTTAACGACTTTTAAGTGTTTAATGATTTAAAATAAATCCACTAGCGAGACTACGATCCTGTTTGAAGCACCGTGACAGAAACGCGTGTGATTAAGCTTTAAACAAATTTATACGACATAACGTCAGAAAGATACGGGTCCTGCCTGTTGGTGATAGACACCAGTGGTGACGTTTTACAACGTTAGGACGTAGTCATGACGACGGAAATTGAGTCATCAGTGTCACAATGTGTAGTGAGCCAGGGTCCTAGAGCACAAACTCCTGTACACGATCTACTGATTCACTGATTGAGACGCACCCATTATCTCATAAACTCAAGGACAGGCCTCAACAAAGTCTCAACGTAGTAACATAAATACATATTTCACTATTAAAACGAAAGCTTCATCTGGCATCCTGAAGGGTTTACTGCTTTGTACCAATGTCCTAAATAGTAGAGCCAACAACAACAGACTTCCCTTTCTCAAAAGGTTTTAAGTTTAACTGCCTTAAGCACCCAAAGAACCCACGAGGAACCCTTTTCACTAAGAGTGCATGGCATTAGCATGTTTTTCTAAAAGCTAAGCTGAAGAATTTTTCACCGTTAGCTGGATGGTCGAGAAAAGATTCTTGTGAAACTATGGGGATGGTGCTGATAACTGAGTCTTCATACGGAGGTCCCAGTTTTGTTCTGCTAAACACATGCAGAATCACACAACCAATTCCACTGGCGCCTCCTGAGAAGAGTAAGAGAGAAACAAAGTAGAAGATAGAGAGTTTATGTGGAAAAACATGACTAATATTATAAGAGATATATCTCATTGTAGTAGGAGTGGTTATAATAGGTAGATAGGCAGGTAGGTATGATAGTCATAGGTGGACTTGTGTGTCTCATGGGGACACCAGTATCATGACTCATGGCCGTACAGTGAACAGTGTTCTGGTTCAGGTTTCTGTTTCAGGTGCCAGTAATGGTTCCCGTTTAGATAAGAGCCTACAGGACGCCAGTAGAGGAGACTGTCTCTGAGGGCGTGTTCCTGTGTGAAGGCCAACTTAGTGACTCGGTCACTAGCGATTTTTTTTTTTTTCCAAAAAGCGTCTAGTGACAAATCTAGCACCTTTTTGGACGACGTCAGGCGACGTCACGGATATAAACTCAGGATCTTAGCAGAGCAGCAGCTTGGAAGTGACTGCTGGTTAACATGTAGCGTCTTAATGGGCCACGTTTCAGTCACTATTTCATACTCGTTCCATCTGACAATAGAAACTGTAAAATATGTAAATGTGAACAGCTTTACTGGGAATTTGGCTGTATTTAAATACCGTATGTGAGCACAGAGTAGGAGAAAAGCAAACAGAAAAGGGCTGACAGTAGGCAGAATGCAAACACGACATGATGACGTCACAAATATGCTAATTAGCACATGACGTCATCTAGCGACATTTAGTGACTTTTCTTGCAGGTTAGCTACTTTAGCTACTTTCCATTGAAGAGTCATTGGTACCAATGTGGTCAGTTAAAGACACTAAGAGGAATTTAGTGTTCTGGGACGTTTACCTGGTTATTCAGTAGCAGTAGGATCACTAGTAGCAGGAGTATTAGTGGTGGTAGCAGTAGCAGTATTAGCGGTAGTGTTCTGAGTGGGTTTACTCATCGTTCCGTTACACACTGGCTCACCGTTCACCACGTACCACACCTCATTATGTCTGTGTAAGAGTTTCAGAGGACTACACACACACACACACGCACACACGCACACACACACACACACACACACACACACACACACACACACACAAAACTTAATTTACTTCCCAGTACATTTCCAATTTCAATAGCAGAAGCCTGCAGCTAAGATTATAGTCTATAATTACACACACATTATAATTACAGCCAGTAATGTGTGTGTGTGATTTTTTTTTATGTCAGTGTAATTATCATTGTTTGTACATATTTAGCATTTACTCTGTGTGTGCGTGTGTGTGTGTGTGTGTGTACCTGTCATAGCCTACAGCGTAGTGGTGTGTGTGGTTGTAGTTAGCGTTAACTCGCTGTAGCTCTTTGGTTAGCAGGTGTGTGTGGAGTCGAGACGAGACGGAGAGCATCCATCCACCATAACTCCTCACATACACATCCATCTCAGGCATCTCTGTAAAATACAGCTGACACACACACACACACACACACACACACACACACACACACACACACACACAGAGTCAGGATTCTGACCTCGTCATTGGTCGGTTTACGTGTCAGTCAGGATTCTGACCTCGTCATTGGACGGTTTACGTGTCACTCAGCATTCTGACCTCGTCATTGGTCGGTTTACGTGTCACTCAGCATTCTGACCTCGTCATTGGTCGGTTTACGTGTCAGTCAGCATTCTGACCTCGTCATTGGTCGGTTTACGTGTCAGTCAGCATTCTGACCTCGTCATTGGATGGTTTACGTGTCAGTCAGGATTCTGACCTCGTCATTGGATTTTTTACGTGTCAGTCAGGATTCTGACCTCGTCATTGGTCGGTTTACGTGTCAGTCAGCATTCTGACTTCATCATTGGTCGGTTTACGTGTCAGTCAGCATTCTGACCTCGTCATTGGATGGTTTACGTGTCAGTCAGCATTCTGACCTCGTCATTGGATGGTTTACGTGTCAGTCAGCATTCTGACCTCGTCATTGGCCGGTTTACGTGTTAGTCAGGATTCTGACCTTGTCATTGGCCGGTTTACGTGTCAGTCAGGATTCTGACCTTGTCATTGGTTGGGGCAGGAGGACGATCATGTTGGAAGACTGAAGGGAGCAGGAAGCTCAGTGTGTAGAGCGCCGGCTCCCATGTGTGAGTCGCTTCTGGTACTTCAACTAGAACTGGAGCGATCAACTCCATCTGAATACCTGTGTCACACACACACACACACACACACACACACACACACACACACACACACACAGACACACAGCCTCATCTGATACTTTAAAAGATTAATGAAGATGACATCTGGATCTCAGTATCTATGAACCACACACCCACACCCACACCCACACACCTGCTTGGTTGGTTCCGGTCATGTACTGGTAGAGATGTCTGAAGGCCATTGCTGCCCCAACGCCCATGAGATAAGCTTCAGCGTCAGTTGACACCCACCGAGTAGGAGAGTAGTGTCGCACCTACACACACACACACACACACACACACACACACACACACACACACACACACTTACTTTAGATTCTTCTCTTTCCAAGCACACACATTTGGGCAATATGATTTTCTGAAGCTGCAATATGGAGCTGTTTTACTGTTAAAATCTCATGATGAGATTCTAATTTTAAAATCGCAAATTAATTCCAAGAAGGAAAACTCTGTGGGGCGTCACTCTTTTATCGTGGAACTTGTTGTGAAATTTTAACAGCGCCATCTGCAGGACTGGAGCCCTTTTACGTGCTACCGCAGAGATGAAACCAAACCGCAAACGTTATACAAACTTGTACGGTGGTCTCATTTTCACGCAACCGCCACAGACATCATCGGCTCCTCGTTACGTACACTGAGGCCTAAAGGAGAGCTTCTACAAAGTGAGATGTACAGTGTGACCTGAATTTACAAGCTGCAATCATTTACAGCTTCATCAGACAGAAAACACACTCCATATTGTTTCATGAAGAAAAGGAGAAACAGAGCTAGACTTTACTTCATACTCCTCCGTCTGGCACACCAACTCAAACTGCAGGCACTCTTTAGACTCGGTACAGTAACTGCTTGGGGAATTACTCGGGCTGGGAGCACACACACACACACACACACACACACACACACACACACACGTTTAGCATGAACACACATACAGACTTCCGGGAAAACACATGTAAAGCAGAATGTTGTGAATCTTACCCCACTCCACTCTCAGCCAACAGCAGCAGAATTAAAGACACAATACAGCGGAGAAGAAACCTGAGAAGAGAGAAAGAGAGAGAGAGAGAGAGAGAGAGAGAGAGAGAGAGAAAACACTGCATCATCACTGAGCTCCTACTTTGAGGTCATTTAGGATTCTGCAGCATCTTTCTGATGAGTCAGAACCTTGAGTCTCTGTTCTTCAGCAGCACAATTAGTCTCTTACATCTGAAACACATGCACAGGAACATTAGCAAAGTTAGCTAGTTAGGTTAGCTCACAGGTTGTGTGGCTAAACATGTACAGGTTCTGTGTCATTTTCTAATAATTTGCATATTAGATGTGATAGAGTCAAGCTATTGATTTTGTGACATCAGCAGCTCATACATTGCCCCACCCCCAACATAATTACTGAGAAAGTCCTAAATGGTAAAAATGTTAATTTAACACTGTTTTAATGACCAATCACTGACCACCATCATTCCCAATGACCAATCACTGACCACCNACCAATCACTGATCACCATCATTCCCAATGACCAATCACTGATCACCATCATTCCCAATGACCAATCACTGACCACCCCTGTTCCCAATGACCAATCACTGATCACCATCATTCCCAATGACCAATCACTGACCACCACTGTTCCCATTGACCAATCACTGACCACCATCATTCCCAATGACCAATCACTGACCACCGCTGTTCCCAATGACCAATCACTGATCACCATCATTCCCAATGACCAATCACTGACCACCATCATTCCCAATGACCAATCACTGACCACCGCTGTTCCCAATGACCAATCACTGATCACCATCATTCCCAATGACCAATCACTGACCACCGCTGTTCCCAATGACCAATCACTGATCCCCGCTGTCTGTCGCTCTCACACACACCTTTGTTGTATGCTTTAAACTCTCCTGTTGGTGATGTGTGCAGTGGTGAAAGTGAGTAACCCTGGCTGTTTCACTGCTTCATTTCATCTGCGCTCTCGATAGAATCTAAAACTGTAAATAACTAGCTTGTGCTGAGACCAAAGCATTTATGGAACACTTTTTTCTGTAAGAAATTTTTGGAACTATTTTTTTCTATAAGAAAAGTTATAATCTATTATCCATTTTGATATGCAAAGGAGTCTATGACGTCACACCGAGACTTTTTGAGCGTGCACTGGCTACTTTCCCCTGAACAGGGTGGAACAGGGTGGATGCAGCAGTGGAGGCACAGAGCCGCTGTGATCTGTGCTGCAGTGCGGGGAGAGGACACAGACGCGGAAGGAGGCTAATATTAGAAACTCCTCCGCCTTCTCACATCTCTCTCTCTCTCTCTCTCTCTCTCTCTCTCTCTCTCTCAGGCAGAACCGAGCACTCATATCCACCTCTGCATGCAGGAATAGTGATATATTAATAATAAACACTGAGACCGGAGTCTAGAAGTTTGGGTTAAACTGTCAGTGGGTGGAGATGAAATGTGTGAGTGGCTCAGGTCAGAGCGCGAGTTCACAGAGTTAACAGTTTCAGAATTAACACATGCACCGGCACTTTTCCTGCTAAAACGCCTAATCTGAAGGTTTTATATATTTAAAAAAAGAGTACAGAGTAACGCACGGGATTAAAAAGCAAGCAATCGATAAAGAATGACGCGATGGATACTCACATGCTGACGGGTTCAGGGGTGATGAAGATGAAGATGGTGATGAGGATGAGTGCGTTCAGTTGGAACCGGAGTCTGCCTGAAGCGCGCGCACGAGCTAGGAGACCGCTGCGCGCGCACGCTCACCGCATTTGCGCGCTCCCGAGAACAACAGGTAAGGTAATGAGGGCAGCTGGAATGATTCTCAGGAAGTGTGTGTGTGTGTTAATAAACTGCTATGAACATGCTGATAAATGTAATATTTGATAATAATAATAATAATTGATTCAGGATGCATGTGGCGCCCTTGAATCGTTCAAAACGTGTTTTGTTGTTGTGATTTATTTCTTGATAGTGAAATACATCAACACTGCTCTCACTGAGGATTTAATTATCGCAGTTAATGAAACTAACATGCTCTTTAATCTGATCTGTTTCAGGCATGTAGGCTTACTAGAATTAGCCTTAGCCTAATTTCACAGCACACTGTTAAAGGGCCGCTAAAAGGTGCGAACTTTGGACAAATTTCGATCAAACGCATTAGATTTCTCCGAGAATTCAATCCCAAAGGAGTTCAAATTAAAATGTACAAATTAAAAAAAGTTTGTACGACGCTGCGGACAGCAGAACTCTCGATTAAACCGAGGAACACATCTACGAGATGCGAGTTAGCGATCGGTCTCGTAGCGAACATTTTCGTAGATCGTCATGGTAACACTAGTTAAAAACCTGACAGGCAGAACACTCATTAACTAGCATTAATCAGCTCTCAGGGTTATGATGACATACATATAACTTTCCTCGTGTAAATAAACATAAAAACACAACACATTTAAACTTTGTTTTATTTTAAAGGTCATCTTTACACTGGAACAAAATACCATCCGTGAGGAAAAACAAGCCAGCGCGACATGTTTACAAAATTCACAGCCCTTTTAACGCTCCAAGCCCCTTAACGGCGGCCATCTTGGTTCATCCTCAGGAGTTACTTTGGGTGGATGAAGAGAGTTTTAAAGAAACGGAAAACAGACACAAAAACATGACAAACAACCAAACACGTGATAAACAAATACTCGTAAATGTTGTCTTTACTCCAGAAACACACGTCCAAAACTGCGTGAACAGAAACATACGGTTTTAGAACTGCATCGGTCATTATTCCTGACTTCACATCGTTCTGCTTTGGAGTGACACTGCTGTAAACATTTACAACAACGCTGCAGCTCCGTTAGCCGTCGCTTCCATAACTGTTAATAACCCTTAGGTAATATTAGCAGTCATTAACACCTGTATTCATTAACTTTCTGTAATTAAATGTTAAATGTTAACGATCATGTTAACGAGTTCCCTAACATGTAACAGTGTGATTTAATTTACGCTAATTTGTTCACACTTATTTTTTCCTCACAAATGGAATAAAACGTTACCTAATTAAGATCTTTATTATATAACAAACATGAAGTCTCACTTCATACAGGTGTTAATTACTAACACCCCTGCTTCAGATCGACGTCAAAACCGCACCAGATCACGTACGAGACAGGACACGTTCTCCAACAGGTACCGTGCATCCCATCTCCACAACTGTGCTAATGTTAAAAAAAAGTGTTAGAAAGCTGGGTACGTGATCTCATCAGAGCCTCTGCAGCCCAGACGAGCAGGTCCAGCATCTGAAACACCACATCTCCGAGTACACGAAGCTGAAATCCAAAGCATCTCTGAGTACACGAAGCTGAACATCTACAGATGTTCTACAGATGTTCGGCAAGACCATGAGTTGTTAGCATTGCCTGGTGATCCAGAGATAAGTTGACTTCTAGAAAAAGCTAAAAGGCCAAAGAGGTAGAAATGGGTATCTAAAGCGTTCATGTTGGCCGTCACGAATTGAGCTAGCTGTCTGATGAGTTGAACTTAGTAAAACGGGGATTCGTATATAGTTAACTAGCTAGCGTGACTAGCTTGTTTGTTGCAGGACGAGGTGATTGGTTGGGTGAAGGTGTACCTGTTGAAAAAGGTGTCATGTCTTCAGCTGTCCACTTTGGAACGAGCCGTGTCTCTCTTTTTTGGTATCTCAGTCTCACGATCTCAAGACAACAGGACAAAAAAAAAAAAGACGATACAAAGTGAACGTGGAGGTTCAAACCATCGCTAGGTATCTTCAGTAAAACCAGACGCTCTGTCTCAAGCTGCACTGTTTCATTAAAATAACCTGACCAACTTTGTGCCAGGAAATAAAATCATAATGACATGAAAGGGTGGGACTAACCGCTGTCAATCAAACCAGATTTTCTAAACTGGGCATGGAGTGTGACTTAATCCACTCAGTTCTGGATCTGGAGCAAATCGAGCTCGGGGTTCAATACTGCTTTCTTTCTAAGTGTGTAACATCTACAACTCCATCGGAATCGCCTCTCAAGCATGCTAACGAGCTAGCATGACAACTGGTTATGATTTATGATTATGTTAGCTTGCTAACACAGCTGGTGTGTGCTTTACTTGACACTGCTAGCATGCCTAGTGCAAAAGAAACGTGGTGCAGTTCCAGCAGACAGAGGAGTTAACGTAAAGTATTTTATTAATCCTTACACCATTCTGAAAAGAAACTGTGCTGGAATGCAGAAATGCCTTCTGGGTAATTTGTGCTCCTCTCGCGTGAGGTCTACGGTGACGCCGATTAGATCGTCAACCGAAGAACTAATCGGCTCTCAAGATGGTGGCGAGTTAACGAGATCACATCAGAGACACAGGTCTTCTCCTCAAACCTTGTAGCCGAGGTTCAGGGGTTGATGGAGTCAAGACAAGTAGTTTAAAAAAAAAATCTGATTTTTCAACACACGCTAACAGAAACGGTATAAATAAAACCATAAACACGCCAAATAATCATCAGTTAAATAACACGGACAAAGAGAAGAAAAAGTTTGGTTAAATTAAGAGCAAACGCAGTTAAAGGAGCATTTCGAACAAAAAATTTAACATCTACAAATTCCTCTTCACCACAAATTTTTGCGCTGCTGCGAGGCTAATAATGCTAACAATTAATTGAAGCTTATAGCCTCCAGTTTAGCACTGTGCAAACTGTATGCGTGGATCATCGCACGTTAGCCTCGTAGCGCCGCTGAGACGTAAAGAACCACACTCGGATGATCGACTACCAGAGTTTCATTTTTGGCTAAACTGTTCCTTTAAATAAAGTTTTTTTTTTTGTTTTGTTTTTTTTTTCTGTAAATGATTGTAAATCTTTGGATAAGGAGAGAAAGACAGGAGGAGAAGAAGGTGAGACAGATCAGATGGTGTAAAAGTGAAGAAAATAAGAGAAATCCATGAAACCGGTCCCTTGGCTCTGCTCTGAGTCCCCCTTTTTTCAAAGGAGAAATCCGATTTCCTTATAAGGAAACAGTTCTGAAATTCCTATCTCTCTTTCTTTCGTGCGCGCGCACACACACACACACACACACACACACACACACACTCTGCCCTGCTTTTCCTCCCCCTTCTCTTGCATAGCTGATCGGTCCTGTAGATGTCTTGGAAGCAACTATAGGCGGAATGGCTGAATAAAGGGGGTGGAGTTTAACAGTCCAGGCTCCTCCCCCCGGAGTGTCATCATCACAAGGTGAACTCTCTATGTCTCTCTCGGCCGTTGGACGTCTTCTTCACCTTCGAGATGCCCTCCAACACTCCCGACTCCGTCACCCTGCAGACACAGAGATTATTTTACACACACAGGGACGTATAAATCGTTGACGCAGTTAAGGACATGTTTATTTATCATGTATGGAAGGAGTCTCCAGTGTCAGCGCTTTGTAACGGTCACAGGTAAAGCTGCAACTTTAAGATTTCTGACATCTTCTGGACAGAGGAGTTCACATGCTGCTGAACATGAACGTTAGGTGAAACTTCACAGTTGTGGGAGACGTTATGCAGTGGGCGGGGCTTATTATCTATTGTACTTTAATACACGATATGCCTGAAGACTAAAGCCATTTGATCCAAAATGGAGAGCTGGGAGAACTAAGGGAGCTAGGGAATCTAAGGAAACACAGGAAGCTAGAAGAGTTCAAGGAGAGGGAGTTAGAGAAACTAGTAGAACCAGGGGAACTAGAGGACCAAGGAGAACCATGAGGACGGGATTTGAGAAACGAGGAGAATTGAGAAAACCAGGAGATCTAGGAAAAATAAGGGATCAAAGAAAACTTGGAAATGTAGGGAAACTACAGGATCTCTAGGGGAACTGGGGAACTGCTGAAAGTAGAAGTGCGAGAGACAATCAGGAAGGAGTGAGAACTCTGAGGCTGGAAATGCTCCTGAGTCACAAAGGACACTGAGAGAACGTCTGGGAACCGGGACACCTAGTGGAAAAAGGAAAAACGAGGGGAACCAGGAATACTGGTAAAATTAGGGGAACTAGGAAAAAGAGTAAAACTAGTGGAACCGGGAAAACTAATGGAACCGGGAAAACTAGTAAAACTAATGGAACTGGGAAAATTAGGAAAACTGGGGAACCAGAAAAACTAGTATAACTAGTGGAACCAGGAACACTAGGAAGACTAGCAGAACCAGGAACACTAGTAAAACTAGTGGAACCAGGAAAACTAGAAAGACTAATGGAACCAGGAAAACTAGTGGAACCAGGAAAACTAGTTAAACTAATGGCTGCAGGAAAACTCTGTATACAGAGCGAGTGCTCACACTTCGTCCATCTCCAGGTCCTCCTCGTCCTGAGGCAGCTGCAGGTACGGGTTATTAGACGCCGGCCGGAACTTAAAGCCCGTTAACACGAAGAACACCAGAGTTGACACCTCTATCAGGAACTGCAGAGAGAGACAGGACCAGGATCAACTTTCTATCGGATCTGGAAACGAGATGTGATGACATCATTAAAAGGGGACGGAAGAGCCCACCTCCTGGCACCACTGCCACTGGAAGGGTACGGCGACTCTCAGCAGGATGGCGATGATCCTCGTGAAGTAGATATAACACACGATCTACACACACACACACACACACACACACACACACACACACACACACACACACACGTTACTAGACTTATTTTGCATTATGAACAATAGAATATTCCTATTTACTATTATTTATTAACAATCGTAAACACACGTAAATAAACAAACTGCCATAACGGGACGATACGGTACGCTTCAGATTGTATACTTTTATTACAGAATGATCAGAGATCCACTCACCATCACGTAGTAATGCCTGAAGAGCTTCAGCTTCTCCAGATTCACTGCAGCTACAGGACACACACACACACACACACACACACACACACACACACACACACACACACACACACACACACGCTTAAAGACAGGTCAGATTTACACTAGGGGATTCGTAATAAATGATGCACACCTTTTCCGTCTGTAGTCGAGGCCTCCTGCAGGTGTCGAATCGACCTGCAGCAATGTAACACACAATTATTACACTACTGAAACAAACACACACACACACACACAAACACACACACACACACACACACACACACACACACCAGACGACGGGGAAGAGGATGGCTCCGCAGCAGATGACGTCTACGAGGAACAGGATCTCCCTCCACAGCGTGTACTCACTCGAGCCTTCCTCCGTCTCCTCGATGATGATGTACGCCACGTTAGCCAACACCTGCACATCAATCAATCAGTTAATCAATCAGTTAATCAATCAATCTGTCACTCAAACCATTAACCAATCAATCAGTTAATCAATGTGTTATTCAATTTGACATTCAATCCATTAATCAATCAATAAATCAATCTGTTAAATTAATCAATAAATTAACCAAATAAACAATTAACCAAAAAATGAATTAACCAATTAACCAGAAAAGCAAAAATATCAAAGAATTAACCAATGCACCAATCAATCTCTTTAATCAATGTCATTCAAACTGTCAACAAAACAATTAATTAATTAGCCAATCAATACCAACCCAACAAAAGAAGCAAAATAAAAATCTAATTAACCAACCAACCAAACACCTGCCCACCCATCCAATCAATCAATCAATCAGTTTCATGCTTTACAGGACCAGCACCTGCATAAAAATCAACCAGCCAATCAAATGCAACCAACTAAACCAACCATCAGACCAGTTAAACCAACCATCAGACCAACTAAACCAACCATCAGACCAGTTAAACCAACCCACCCTGTCTGTTTTCTGTCTTCCAACATAATGGACGAATTAGCAAACCCCTAATTAACCACACACACACACACACACACACACACACACACACACACACACACACACACACACACACACACCTGTAGAGGGATGACGATCATGAAGATCTTCTTCTCCTTGTCAGAGAGGATGTATTTGATGAAGGCGAAGCCTGTTCCGATCAGAGCCAGGGTTATGAACAGCAGCGCCCCCTTCAGGCTGCACACAGAAACGTCACACACACACACACACACACACACACACACACACACACACACACACACACACACACACACACACACACACAC
>JAKKZN010000026.1:15229128-15239694 GCA_033441825.1 Pangasius elongatus | reverse complement strand
TCTAAAAGCAGTTTAGCAGCAAACTTTGTGAAAACTAATATTTGTGTCATTCTCAAAACTTTTGGCCACGACTGTACCTCCAGGTCCAAAGATCCAAGCTTCTATCTAACTAACTAGCATTTAACATTGCAAACATTCAGCTTCTGTGGCATGTTGAGTGCAGGATGTTTAGTCATTCTACCTCCATTGTTAGTAATAGATATAGTAATTGTAATAGCTTTGAGAATATTGGCGCATTAGAGGTACACATCCAGATGGTAGAGAGGGATTGTGAGAGTAAGAGCAGCATAGTTTCTGTAGGGGAATGCCTATATGCCTTAAGCAAAGATAGCAATCCCCCAACTCTGGCATTAGAGCCCCCACAGTGGGGTGATTCCATGGGGCTCACCCACGGAAACACCACTCCTTTCCACTTCACCTGTCTAACAGGTTTGCTCTCCTCAGTGAAGCTCCCACTGAGAAACCTGAGCTCTCATTATAGGAGTCTCTATCTTATGGCGTGTGAAATTAGCTAGGCCTTTAGGGGGCACCAGCAGCTTTAGTTATGTGTATACCAGGAGCCAGACATAGCAGGTAATCTTATGGTCTTCAGCAAACATAGGTTTCCAAAGGGAGTATTTTTTGTAGTAGCTATTAATATATACCTTTGTCATTCAGAGGATACTAAGAGTAACACTGTAGAGGTGTGTAAATTAATGAAGGTGATCTCTGAAGTAGTAATATGCTCTGGCCCCATCCCAATGTGGTGTGGCGATGTAGCTTACAGCAGGTTAGGGTCAGTGAACAGCTGGATCTCCAGGTGGTGCACCAAAAACAATGTGGGATTTTTAGATAATTGCAGTAGTTTTGAGGGCAAGGCTTGCCTGTTAGGGTGGGATGGTATCCATCCCACTTGGGAAGGTGCTGCTGTCATTACTTGAAGCATAGCTCATAGTCTCACAAAAGGCCTAGTGTGGTGTCAGTAGCAGACAAGTAAGAAAAACCAACTAGCTAGCTGCCTTCAGTCATCACTTAAGGTTCCACCATATTGAGACTGTGTTCCCCGCGCTAAACAAAAATGTAGAAACACTCAGAAAGTTTGTTTGATCATACTGAATGCTCAGCCAGCACCTTTGATCTGAAGCTAGGACTGTTAAATATTAGATCTCTTACCTCTAAAGCGCTCATTGTTAATGAAACTACTACTGATCAGGAGTTAAATGTACTGTGTTTACCAGAAATGTGGATTAAACCAAATGAGTATGTAGCATTAAATGAAGCTAGTCCTGGATAGTTACATACATCAGCCTCATCTAACTAGCTGAGGTGGAGGCGTTGCAGTATTTTATATTGATTTTTCAGGTATATATGCCAATATAAAACCTCCCCTTTATCTCCAAGATCCTAGAAAAGGTTTTAGAACAGCAGTTATGCTTATACCTACAGAGGAATAACATACATGAAATCTATCAGTCAGGATTTAGTCCTCATCTTGGCACTGAGATAGCACTGGTTAAAGTGGTAAATAACCTATTACTGGCCTCTGATCAGGTTATGTCTCCTTGCTTGTGTTGCTTCACCTTAGTGCAGCTTTTGACACCATTGATAATATTATTGATAGAATAGAAATTGATGTTGGAGTTAGAGGAATGGCCCTCTTCTGGCTCATGCCTTATTTGCCTGATCATTATTAGTGTGTAGATGTAAATAGTAACTTCTCAGGCATAGTCAGGTAAATTCTGGTGGTCCACAAGGTTCTGTTTTAGGTCCACTGATTTTTTCTATATATGCAACCACCTGGAAAAATTATTCATAAACATGATATTAGCTTCCACTGCTATGCTGATGACACAGTTGTATGTAAGACACCAGCTTAATAAAGTTGAGGAATGTGTAAAAGACATTAGATGCTGAATGCTTAACTTAGTAAATTCCTTCAACTTAATCATGACAAGACAGAAGTACTTGTACTAGGACCACATGCAGCTAGATGTAAGCTTTCTGATTACATAGTACTCTGGATGGTTCATGGTTATAGTGTTCTTGTAAACTGGGATGTTTGGATGCTGTCGTCTCTCACCACAACCCCTCACCAGGACCCCTCACCCCAACCCCCCACTCTCACGCGTTCACTCAGATTTGTTGATAGTGGAGTGGCTGGCCACCACTTCTCAGGGTGCACTCATGTCTGTGCTACCTTCTGGCTCTCCCTTTTAGTTATGCTGTCATAGCTATTCTTGCCGGAGTCCCTACTGGCACTCTGTGCACAATGTACATTTTCTTTAACCATTACATGACAAGAGCATACCTAATAATCTATCTTCTCTCTCTCTTGCCCCTCCCTCTTTCTTCTGCCCACCTCATCTTTCCCCAAGCAAACTAAAATTGCTCATCAATCTGCTAATGAGTAAACCTGGGCCACAGCAGTCTGATCTCAAGAAAGAGAGCACAACTTTCTCCAGATGTTTCAATGTGTCTCTCTCCCACAGGCAAGAGAAGAGAGACTCCTACCCTTCAAGCAGGGAAACCTCAAAGAACTGGCATGTCAGGACAATCAGGCATCCCTCAACACACTTGCTGACCTGTCCATTTGTCTGGACTTCCTGCATTCATCTTTACAACACCTGGATGCCCAATGTTCAGCTCTGTTAGTACCCTGGAACTCATAGAGAGATGACCACCCTCCATCCCCACATGAGGCAGCCTTGTTGAGTGGTCAGCTGATCTTTAGGGTTTATGTATGGGACAAGTACATTATTGGAAGCATGAGCTCGTCCTGTTGCCACCATTACTATTACTTGTGACAGGGTAGAGTCAGCCCTTGTTTCCTTATAATTGTCTGTACACTGCACTGGTAAGGCACCTAGGTGTTTCAATTTGAGCAATTCTACAGCATCTTTATGCTTTTTTTAGGGCAGTCGTGGCCTAATGGTCTGAGCATCGGACTTGTAACCCAAAGGTCGTGGGTTCGAGTCTCGGGTCCGGCAGGGATTGTAGGTGGGGAGAGTGAATGACCAGCGCTCTCTGCCACCTTCAATACCATGACCGAGGTGAGACCCTTGAGCAAGGCACCGATCCCCAGGCTCCCCAGGCTCCACAGCTAAAATGGCTGCCCACTGCTCCGGGTGTGTGTTCACTACTGTGTGTGTGCACTTGGATGGGTTAAANATGGGTTAAATGCAGAGCACAAATTCCGAGTATGGGTCACCATACTTGGCCACAAAGTCACTTCACTTCACTTCATGCTGGATGCTGCTGAAAGTGGTAGCTGTAATAAACCATCTGCATTACAGTGGTAGATCAGAGCCCAGCGTTGCATCCGAGCTGTCGCCGTAGATGGAATTGCTTTAGTTGGACTGAAAATGGTTATAAGAGGATGATGATCTGTAAGCAAGGTAAACTTCCATCTGTACAGATATTCTGTACTCCAAAGAAAATTCCAAGCATATTTGCTTGATCAATTTGAGCATAGTTTTGCTCTGCCATGATCATTGTTCTTGAGGCAAAAGCTATTGGTTTTGGGAGGATGTGAGAAATAAAGGTGCCAACACCATATGGTGATGAATCATAGGCTAACATAATTGGAAGCTGTGGATTGTAATGTGTCAAAACACTCAGTGACAGCAACTATTCTTTTGCTTTGCCAAATGAAGCCTTGCACTGAGGAGACCACATCCACTGCTTTCCTTTGCATAAAAGAGCATTGAGGGTGGTTAGACAGATGCAAGATTAGGGATAAATCTATTTGAGCTGAATAGATAAATCAATCTGAGCTGATCCCTGCCTAGTGTGGAAGAGCACAGCTAGGGCAAGAGAACAGAAGAGCCTGGAGTGGTTTGCATATCGAGGCCATAGAACCTGGCGAACATCTTGGGCGTGTACCAACCTGCAGAATTGCAGATGTCCTACATAGATACACCTGCCAAAAAGGCCTTGTAGGCCACCACGCTTATGGTAGAGTGAGCCTTGACCTCTAAGGGCGAGGGGAGATCAGAGGACTCATAGGCTAGACAGATGGCATCCACGATCCACTGACTGAGGGTCTGTTTAGTAGCAGGAAGACCCCTCTTAGGGGGACCATAACACAAACAATTGGTCAGCCATTCTCCACAGGGCAGCTCTGTGGATGTATGCGTCCAGTGCTTGCACTGGACACATACAGTTAAGCCTCTGCTGGTCAGGCTCTCGAAAGGGAGGAGGACAGAAGGCCTGGAGTACGACCGGCCGTAGTGTAGAGGAGGGAATTTTAGGTACATAACCTGCTCGAGGGTAGAGAAACGCTTTGCCCAGACTGGGTGCAAAGTCTAAATAAGAGGGGGCCTCAGAGAGGGCCTGAAGATTCCCAACTCTCTTAAGAGAGGAAATTGCCAGAAGAAAGGCAGTCTTTGTAGTGAGAAGACGATCAGAAATCCCCTCTATAGACTCGAAAGTGGGTTTACAGAGAGCCTCTAATACCACAACCAGGTCCCATGGAGGGACACGAGATCATACGGGAGGCCTGAGCCTCAGTGCACCATGGAGGAAATGTGTAACTAGGGGGTGTCTGCCCACAGACTGACCACCGAGAGGGGCTTGGTAGGCCGCAATGGCTGCCACGTAGACCTTCAAGGTAGAGTGGGTCAACCCTGTGGAGAAACGGGCCTGCAGGAACTCCAGCACTGTACCAACTGGGCAGTTAACTGGGTTGAGCTGGCGGTCTCCACACCAAGAAATGAAAAGTTTTCAAAATGGTCTCAACAACCTCGGCTGAGAGACCGGAAACTATGAGTTGTGCCTCCTCAGAGGCCACACTGAGGAGCTGGATGAGTCAGAGAGAACCATAGGGGACAGTGCGATGTCTCCTAAATTGCAAACAGATCCACCTGAGCCTGGCCAAACACTCTCCATATCTGCTTCACCACATCAGGGTGGAGCCTCCATTCCCCAGGTTTTGGCCCCTGCCTCAACAGGGAGTCTGCTCCCATATTGAGATGTCCAGGGATGTAAACAGTGAGAGGAGTTTCCCTTGGGACTTCACAAGGATCTGGTGCACCAGCCTGTAAAGGGGACACGAACGCACACCTCCCGGGTGGTTGATGTAAGAAACTCCCCAACACATGGCGATCTCTTAAGTTTGGGAGAAAGTGTTTCAATGCTAGAACACAGCCAGCATCTCCAGGCAGTTGATGTGCCAGGTGAAATAGCGGCCGCTCCACAGACCATGTGCTGAGCAGCCACTCATAACCGCTCCCCATCCGGTGAGAGATGCATCCGTCTCTAGCGCTGGTGACAAGGAGCTCCGAGCACCGAGCCCTAGGACAAGAACCAAGGTTTCCTCCACAAGTCTAACGCACGCAGGCACCGCTGTGTAACCTTGATCATGCAGAGCACCCCTTGGTCTTGAGCCACCACTGTAGGGGTCTCATGTACAGCAGACCAAAAGGTATCACATTGGGCACAGCTGCCATCAGATCCAGCAGTTTCTGGAACTGCTCTACAGTGAGTGACTGGCCTTTTCTCACTCTCGTGACTGCTGTGATGATCGACTCGATCTGAGCAGGAGACAGACGTGCCTGCATCGTGGTCGAATCCCACACCACACCCAGATAAGTGGCTCTCTGTACTGGGGAAAGCACACTTTTCTCTGAGTTTAGTCTTAAATGCCCTAACAACAACGATAGGAATGAGGCACTCAGTGCACTGTACCATGCCATCAGTGAGCAACAGACAACACACCCGGATGGATTTCTCATCCTGGCCAGAGATCTTAACCATGCAGGCCCTAGATCAGTGTTACCAAAATTATATCAACACATTGTTGATTATATCCAACACGGGGGAACAATATTTTGGATGTGGTTTACACAACCCACACAGGAGCATATAAAGCCTCTCCCCTCCCCCCCAGGCCTTTCTGACCACACTACTGTTATGCTAATGTCAGCATACAGACCAAGGGTGAAAGTCACCAAACCAGCTCAAAGACAGGTTTGTGTATATACACCATGCCTGCACAAAAGACTCCACCTTCTCTTGATGACCAGGTTCTGTGTATTTCTCCAGCCAGCGTGAAGAGATCCTTCTCTAAGATCAACACCTGGAAAGCAGCTGGTCCAGACAACATACCGGGTCGTGTGCTGAAGGACTGTGCAGAAGAGCTCAAAGATGTCTTCACAGACAGCTTCAACATCTCCCTGAGTCAGGCTGTTGACATGCTTCAAAACTACCACAATTATACCAGTCCCTAAGAAGCCATCCCCATCCAGCTTTAATGACTACCATCCTGTTGCTCTGACCCTCATTGTCATGAAGTACTTTGAGCGGATAGTCATGCAACACATCAAAGCCATCATCACCCCCTCTCTTGACCCCTTCCAGTTCGCATATCAGGCCAACCGGTCCACCGATGATGCAATTTCCACTGCTCTCCACCCAGCTCTCTCTCACTTGGAAACAAAAGACGCTTATGTGTGAATGCTGTTTCTAGATTTCAGTTTGGCATTTAACACCATCATCCCACAGCAGTTAATATAGAAACTGGACCGGCTTGGCATCAACACTTCCCTGTGCAATTGAATGCTGGACTTTCTCACTGGAAGATCACAGGCAGTTCGGGTTGGCAACAACACATCCAGAAATATTTAATTGAACACAGGGGCACCACAAGGATGTGTTCTCAGCCCCAGCACTTCACCCTGCTAACCCACAATTGCACACCAATGTACAGCACCAACCTCTTCATAAAGTTTGCAGACGATACAACAGTGGTGGGTTTCATCAGCAACAATGATGAGACAAACTACAGAAATGAGGTGCAACAACTGGCCATATGGTGCACCAACAATAATCTCTCTAAACATAGAGAAGATAAAGGAGATTGCTGTCGACTTTCTGTTAACTGATCATCAACAGTGCTGCTGTGAAGAGGGTGAGCAGCACCAAGTTTCTGGGTGTGCACATAACAGATGAAATCTCCTGGACCACCAACACTGCATCTTTGGCAAAGAAAACATAACAACGCCTCTATTTCCTCTGCAAACTGAAAAGAGCCAGAGTCCCGACACCCATCATGTACTCATTCTACCATGGCACCATTGAAAGTATCCTGACCAGCTGCATCACTGTGTGGTTTGGGAACAGCACTGCTCAAAACCAAAAGACACTGCAACACATAATGAATGCAGCAATGTGCTACATTACCTTCCCTCACAGACGTTTACAACACCCAGTTTACCCCGGAAAGCACTCAGCGTAGCTGGGGACCCCACCCACCCCAAGGCCTCTTTAGTCTTCTGCCATCGGGGAGGAGATTTCTCAGCCTCCAGGCCCGAACCACAAGACTGAAGAACAGCTTCAGCCACCAGGCTGTCAGAAAGCTGAACTCTCTCCCCTCTCTGCCCTCTGCCTTAAGAGTCACCAAACTGTAACTGCACACACACACACCCAGGTCCACTTCCACAACTCTCTTGTTTTGCACTAAAATGTAAATATCTACACACTCACATGTGCCATGAAGGTTTATAGTGTACATATTGTATTTTATTTTATTATATTTTTTTATTGCATTTTATTGTACATTTTTAATTACTTGTGCTGGTTTCTCACACCATGGGTCTGAGGGAAACAAAATTTCAATCCTCTGTGTGTCCTGTACATATAGCAGAATTGACTTTGACTTTAACCACAGCTCTTTCATGTGCGCAAGAACGACAACTTGATGCCAAACTGCCACCTGCTCTGATTGAGCTAATATCAACCAATCGTTGATATAATTCAGTATGCGGATGCCCTGGAGGCGCAGAGGAGCCAGAGCAGCATCCACACATGGCCTCCTTCCTCAGGAGAGTGTTTACTTCCTGTTCCATTACCAGAGCCTGCGCAGGGCCCACCAGAGTGGGAAGAATCCCGCAAAAACGAGGCAGTGGAGAACCGAATTGAATTCGATAGCCTCTCTCTACAGTATGCAGGACCCATTGAGACACATTCGTCAGAAATTTAGTATAGTAAGGGAATCAGTCTCAAGACTGACCTCTGATTCAACGAGAGTGACTAGCTTGGTGCCCTGAAGTGGTGGACTGGCAGGGGACAGCCGAACTAGCTGCTCTGGAGAGCTCCGAAGAGGTAGCGAGCCTCCCAGTACCGGTACATTCCCGGGCGGAAACCGAGAGGAGCGCTCGCCGGAGACTGCTGCTCCCTGAAGCACCATGGGTGGCAGATCAATCTCCTGAGGGCACTGAGGAGAGACGGGCACCGTATGATGAGGTGTACACCATTGTTCCCCAGAGGGGCCTGCCCTCAAAAGTCCTGGGCCAGAAGCATCAGGACTTCTTGGCGGAGGTCATCTTAGACAGAAGAACGGGCCACAGATCTGGCTTTGCCTTAGAAGACCCCAGCCCTGTTTTTGTGCCTCCCAGTATGAGGAGCTGGCACATGGAGGGGATTGCTCCCACCCGGCAGCCCCAAGAGCTAGAGAGCGGTGAGAGAGGAACCGCTGGAATGCCGCTGCCTGTGTACGAGCCTCCTGGTACCTGTCGACAACGGAACTAATGGCGTTGCCAAACAGGCCAAAAGGCACAAGCAGGGCATCCGTAAATAAGACCCTGTCCTTCTCTTTCGTATAGAACAGGGTCAAACACAGATATCTCTCTGCCACCACCAGTGCTGCCAGGGACCTGCCAATAGCATGGGCGGTCTCTTTGGTGGCACGGAGACACAGATTGGCAGCTCTTCTGAGCTCGGTGACATGCTCAGACGTAATCTCCACGCCCTCGTCTAGCTCTTTTAGCAGATCAGCCTGGTAAGCCTGCAAAACCGCTATGGTGTGCAAGCAAGCACCAGCATGACCTGCTGCCATGTACCCTTTGCTCACCAGCACTGGGCGTCTGTTCAACCTGGGGCATCTCCCTGTAACCATGATCATCCAGCCCAGCCACATTGGCATAATAACTAGAGGCGGGACTGAATATACAGGCCAGAAAAGGCCTCCCCCACGACCTCGACACCTCGTGTGGAGGTAGGGGAAGAAAGGCAAGCTCCGGCATAGTGGTGGCTTACTCTGCAAAAAATGTTCATCAAGCTTGCTTTTCTATGGTTCAGCCTGTTTCTCAGTGGGCCAGTCAATATTTAGCTTGGCCACAGCATGAGTAACCACCTCCAACAGCTCCTCATACTGGGGAGATTGAGGGGGCGAATCATCATCAGCGCCCTCCACGTCAACCTCCTTGAGGAAGACAGGCGGAGCACCAAACCCCCTCTCCCCGGGGGAAAGAAACCGCAAAGTAGGCTTCTGATCCCAGCAGACAATGCACAGGCTGTGTGTATCCCCACGTCTCGCAGATCCATTGGACTGATTACACATGTGATTGAGACCATGGTCACATTACAACATAATTACATTGACAGCATTTGTCGGATGCTTGTATTCAGAGCAACTTACAGAAGTGTTTTGTAGTATCCATCAAAAACATCCTTATGCTAGTAAAAATAGGTCAGTGCCAACCGGGCTTTTTTGCCCTGTTAGAGAGGAGTTAGTACAAGAAGTTGATCCAGATATAAATTTATATTAAATATGATTTTTTTTTTTAAATTAGTGCTCACTTAAGTTCTTATTGAAAAGGTAGGGCTTTGATCTTCTTTTGAAAACAGTGCCTCAGCTGTTTGGATAGCAAGGGGAAGTTCATTCCACCACCTGGGTGGCAGTACAAAAAAGAGTCTTGATGCACATCTTGTTCTATCTTGAGTGATGGTGGGACAATTCAAGCTAGAAAGGAATGTGATTTAGAGCAGGGTTTGATAAGAAAGCATCAGTCCACTTCTGATGTAAAGGAGAAGCCTGCATTACCAAGGCAGGTTAGAAACCATAGCATGATGTTGCCACCAACATGCTTCACCATGGGTATGGTGCTATTGGGGTTAAGCAGTGTTGTTTTTGTGCCAAACATATCTTTTAGAATTATCCACAAAAAGTTGTTTGGGGTGATCAGGGCTTGGGTGTTTTGGGGTTTCTGCTATCCACCTTATCCCATAGCTCAGATGGACTAATACAAGAAATTGTTGTCACGTGCAGGGAGTGAACAGTACTTAAAGTACTTACCAGATAACATCTCTTTTAATGTTGCCATAGGGCTCTTAGCAGCCTCACTGGTAAGTTTTCTTCTTGTCCTTTTGTCTATTTTGGAGGCACATCCAGTTTTTGGTAACATCACTGTGGTGCCCCACGTTTTCTCCACTTGTTGATGATGGCCTTCATGGTTTTCTGTGGCACATCTAATGTTCTGGAAATTCTTTTGTACCCCTCTCCTGATCAATACCTTTTGACAATGAGATCAAGTAAAGCTTTGTAAGTTCTTTGCAGACCATGGTTTCAGCAGTTGAATAAAACCTAGAAGATATAAAATAAATCCTACAGAGACAGCTGGTCTTTATTGAGGTTAATCAGAATCACTTCATTGAGGACAGGTGTGTGATAATTACATTTGAACATGAGCTTAGGTTGAGGTTAATTCTGAGCATAGTCCCCCCATCAAAAAGGGTGTGTACAGTCGTGGCCAAAAGTTTTGAGAATGACACAAATATTAGTTTTCACAAAGTTTGCTGCTAAACTGCTTT
>JAKKZN010000026.1:15091271-15101271 GCA_033441825.1 Pangasius elongatus | reverse complement strand
TTTTTATTAAGTCAGGAACCTTATTTAATAGGACAGGAACCTTTTTTATTATGCCAGGAACCTTTTTTATTAAGCCAGGAACCTTTTTTTATTAAGGCAGGAACCTTTTTTATTACGCCAGGAACCTTTTTTATTAAGCCAGGAACCTTTTTCCAGCATCCAGGAACATTTTTATCAACATAAGAACCTTTTCCTTGAAGTGCTCAACAGGAACCTCTTCCCTAATTGTTTTAAAGCTAGTAGCCTTTTGCATGAAACCTTTTAAGTAACATGTTCCGTAACCAAGAACCTTTTCAGGAACCCAGGAACCTTTTTCCATAATCCTGGAAACTTTTCATTAACCCGTTACACAGTATTTAATCCAGGAACCTTTTCCAGGAGAAACCATTTCACAAAGTTAGGAACTCTTTTTCAGGAACCTTTTTGAGACACTTTGATTCATGAAACCAGAACTCTGTACCTTAGCATCTTCATCAGGAAGTCTTTCCAGTAAATCAAGAACAACTGTGGGTGGAGTCTGCTGTACTGAAAAACTGCTGACTGAATAAATGTGATCTTAGTGTGTGTGTGTGTGTGTGTGTATATTTATATATACACCTCTACGCAGAGGCAGCAGTTTGTTCTCCAGGATATCTCGGGCATCCGTCCCCTCATCCATCAGATCCAGTTTGGTGATCACACCAATGGTGCGCAGGCCTGCAAGGCACAAGATCAAAGGTCAAAGATCACCAAGTAGCCCCCCCACACACACACACACACAACACACGTGCGCGCACACACACACACACACACACACACACACACACCCTGGGGGTCGACCTCCTTGGCGATCTTGAGCGCGTCGGAGTTGGCGAGGTCGGTGTTGGCAGGAGTGACGGCCAGAATCAGGCAGCTGTCCCTCGTGATGAACTGCAGCAGCATGTCCCTGCACACACACACACACACAGTGTGTTATTATTGACTAGAAGTGGTTCCTACAAATCAGTTTCGACCAATCAGCACTCGGCTCATCCTCTACTTAACCAATTACCTTATCTGGAACTCGATATCTGGTGGCTGGTCGCCAACGGCAACCTTCGTCATACCGGGAAGATCAATCAGAGTCAGATTCAGCACTGAGACACAGAGAAAGATCCAGTTTATTAACATAAAATTCCACGATTAAGAGCCGTAATTTACTTCTTTAACCAACGCCATTTTGTTCACTAATGTACTTCATATTATACTGTGATGGTGAATTTGTATACGCTGCTAACAAAAACCTACTACAAATTTTAACGCTAATGCTAATGCGACTCTGCAATCACAATGCATGAATGTTAACCTGTGCTAAGTATCATACATTTTATTCTTTTTTTTTTTTTCAGTTTTTTTGTCTGTATTATCTCAGAAAGGAACTCAGACTAGTTAAGAGCCGATGTGCACAAAGCTCATGTGAAAAAGGTGTTTTATGGAAGAACATCAGCATGACTGGTTCTCCTCTTGCTGTCTGTGTGCTAGTGCTAAAGTTTAATTTTTTTATATTTTTTTAAAGAGTGTGTGCGTGTGTGTGTGTGTGTGTGTGTGTTACCATTAGGAGAGTACACTCTCAGGTTGATGGGAATGGGTGAGATTCCTTTATTGGAGCCGGTGATGCGGTCCGTCTCGGCCTCGATCTCCAGTCGCACCTCGTCAAAGTCGACAAACTTCCGACCTTTACAGTGCAGGAACTCGGCATATTCTACAGATGAGGGGGGGAACTGTTACACTCAGAGACAACACACACTATACCCTGTGTGTGTGTGTGTGTGTGTGTACCTGCTTTGTGGTTGACCAGCTGAAGGATGAGGGGTCTACGAGTAACAATACCAGAACCTCGGGGAAGAAAATCCCTGTCAGAGAGAGAGAGAGAGAGAGAGAGACAGACAGAGAGAGAAAGAGATAGAGACAGAGCGAGAGAGAGAGAGACAGAGAGAGAAAGACAGAGCGAGAGAGAAAGAGACAGAGAGAGAGAGACAGAGAGAGAGAGAGACAGAGAGAAAGAGATAGAGAGAGAGAGACAGCGAGAGAGAGAGAGACAGAGAGAGACAGAGAGAGAGGGAGAGAGAGACAGAGAAAGAGAGAGAGAGAGAGAGAGAGAGACAGAGAGAGAGACGTATTACGTGTGTGTTACATAAACAGGCTGCACACTACCATCATTACATTAACTCAGTTTAACACTCGGCCGTCATAGTGCACTACACTTTTTGTCGTGGTTTAAGAAAAGATAAACTTTGCTGATCCCACGGTGGAGAAATTCACTCATCACAGCAGCTCACTGTGAAATACAACATTATCACCACATCTAGAGTAATACATGAATAATAAATGTCTAACTTCCATGGAACTCGTGTATGGTGAACAGATTTACGGGCGACACGGAGGCAGGATTTCAGCAGCAGCAACATCAGAGCTGAGAATCTCTCGATTCAGTGCAACACGTTACGGCGAAAAATCCAAATGATCGGCTCGGACCAATCCTGTGAGGCGTGCGGTCCGACGTGTCTTCAGTTCCCCGCTCACAACTTCAACAGACCTGCATTAAGCTCCCATTTACTGATGCACCAAGCTGGAAGAATAATCACGGTTTCATCTTCTCTTGTCATATACGAGCGCTCATTATAGAGACGTTACGAAGAACAAATAAAGCCTGGAAGGAAGGAAGGAAGTAGCAGAGATCGTTGGTGCTTCTGCTAATACAGTTAGCTCTTTTTGCTAATCTAATCTGAGAACGAAGCTAGCACCTTATAGCACGCCTGCTAGTGTGAATGCAGCGATAGGGTTTCAGCTCTGCCGCAGGAAGAGGACGTGAAAGTGCACCATCAGCTTCATGAGAAGCTCTGAACATCCTGACTTCATCTGTAGCAGATTATTTCCAGTCCTCTCTGACTCATCTTGAGATGTTTATGCGGTGAGTGAGGTTACGTGGTTAAACCTCTAATACGTGTTTAAAACCACATACTGACGATTCCAATCCATTACTGAGTTCATTTGTAAAAAACGTCACATAACAGCTGAGGAACGAATTCCAAGCAAGTAAACGAGAATTTTATGAACCTGATCGCAGAGAATTTCAGTAAATATTTCAGCTTTAGGTTCTAAATTAATGTAATATATTGATTAATCAAAGATTAAATAAAGATTTAAGGTTTAAGAGCGTAACAGTGTACAATAATACGCTACGATAACTAACTGTCTCGCACTACTCGCTTATTAGCACAACAATTATTAATTATTCAATTATTTTAATGGCTGGAAAATTAACCTATTTTTAAATGAAATTATACCTTAAAGTGTTGTTAGTATTATAGAATTTCATGGCTGACTTGGTTCTGCTACAATTGCTGTAACAGAACAACAAACAAACAAACAAACAAACAAACAAAAGGTCTTCAAACACAAAAAAAGTTCTCCCTGTGTGAACAGAAGGTCAGACCTCGACCCTTATGGGCTGTTAATGTTTCCTGCCAGGAAGAGGTCTGAACAAAAACCTTTTCAAAACTGTCTTAAATTGTAAATTGCTTAAATTATCATTATCATTGTTATTATTATTATTATTATTAGTAGTAGTAGTAGTAGCAACAGTACTAGTAGTAATAGCAGTAGATTGACTAGACTGTGTGTGGTGTGTTGTGTGTGTGTGTGTGTGTGTGTGTGTTACAGATTCCACATGACCTAAAGAACATCATACATTCCTTAAACTGCCTTATTTAATAATAATAATAATAATAATAATAATAATAATAATAATGAGCAGGGAGCTCCTCTCTCCAGCCCTCTGTGCTGTCTGCTGTTAGGGGTTAGCATTAGCACGATGCTAACCTGCCCACGAAGTTCTCCAGCACGGAGCTCTTGCCGGCGCTCTGGCCGCCCACCACGGCGATCTGCGGCAGGTCCAGGTTGCAGCTCTGGCCGATGGAGCTGAAGGCGTCCTGGAGCTTGTTGATGAGAGGGATGAGCTCCTCCATGCCGCGGTTCCCCATGCTGCCCTCAGCAACTTTATCCCAGCTCTGTCCCAATAAAACCACACTGCAGCTGCTAAACCTTCTCCTGACCTACAGTCCAGCGTTATAAGCGCATTATAAAGCCTGGGTGTAGTTCAGAAAACACTGGTGTGTGTAAATGTTTATAGAAATACTGATGGTACTGAACCTAGTACTGAAAAATAACGGAAAAAAACGACAACTTTTCCCATCCGGTCAGGCGACTGTCATAAAACTTCCATAACCCCGCCCTCATTGAGGAATCCCGCGCTCTCATTGGTCAATCTAACCGCCCGTCAAAGCCTCCGTGTCATGATTGGATGATGGGATTTCTGCTTCTTCTGTAAAAGCCCTGAACCGTTGAAAACCGACCTCTGGACAGTAATGTGATGAAATATTACTCAGTTTTACACTCATAAATCTGCAGAGCACCAAAGGGGACAGGGAGATGGAAAGAAATATGAGATGGGAGGAAGATTTATCTTTTAATGCTTTTGCTTTCACTTGCAAAACTTTTGCGTTCTCTCGCAAACATGTTTGCGTTTGTGAGAGAAAGCAAACATCTTCACGAGAGAACACAAACATTGCGAGAGAATGCAAATATCTCTGTGAGAGAACACAAATATCTTTGCAAGAAAACGCAAAAGATTGCGAAAGAACGCAAATATCTTAATGAGAGAACACAAAAATTTAAAAAAAATTATACAAATATCTCTGAATGAACGCAAAAAAATTGAGAGAGAACGCGAATATCTTTGCGAGAGAAAGCAAAAATTGTGAGAAAACGCAAAACATTGCAAGAGAATGCAAATATCTTCTGCATAAGGGGTCTGTATAAACCCGACAGCACAGTACATAAAATCTATAACCAATATTATCAAGGGCAGATAAGCTAGGCTAGAACAAAACAAAACACTAAACATATTCAACAGATTATAACTACAGCAAGTTACTGAGAAGTTCTGAGAATGTTCTCCTAATGTTCCCCTGTAACCTTTACATTATTTAACCTCTCTCGAACCTTGCACTAACCCGGGACAGTTCAGAGAACATCCCCTTAACGTTATTGGAACGTTCTCCGAACCGTCCATATACGAACTTGTTCCCGTTTGGAGAACATTTCGTGTCGCGGCGTTGACTTTTCAAACCAGCAAATAACCAAAGGGAATCAACTACAGTAGTAACATGAGCGTTCTGTGTTAGCTAGGTACATCAAATTATCTCAACACTAGAACATTTAATTAATTATTTACAGTCATACTACAGCACTGTTTAATACTTGATTCTGATTGGATGACAGACTTCCAAGGTGTGCAATTAATTTTAAGGTAATGCACAGCTAAAGTAGCAGGTCTTGGACACATTACAGTTCCATATCACCTCTCCAAGTTAACTGAAGTAATGGAAATGTTAGCCTACTCTCCACCACAGCACACAGATCTAACAACAAACAAATGACAGACAATTTAGGTTTTCCAGAAAATTGCATGAAAATTTCAACCACTGGACAGTCTAGATGAAAAACCAGCCAGCTGCTGAGCAGATAGATGGAAGCCTCTCCTTGGTGCAAGACACATGAAAACATGATTTTTTTTGCAAATTTCAAGTGAGCTTTTAAGTGTCTTGCATTGAAGAGAGGCTGTTCCATCTGTTTGCTCTGCCATAAAGCCCAGATCAGTGGAGTGTTGCAGGGATAGCTGACCTTCTGCAAGATTCTCCTCACATGATCTCTGGAGCTCAACCAGAGTGACCATAGGGTTCTTGGTCCCCTCTCTTACCAAGACCCTTCTAAGACCGATTGCTCAGTCTGGCCAGGCAGCCAGCTCGAGGAAGAGTCCTGGTTGTTCCAAACTTCTTCTGTTTAAGAATTGTGGAGGCCACTGTGCTTTTGGGAACCTTCAATGCAGCAGAATTTTTTTGTAGCCTTCTGCAGGTCTGTGCCTCCACACAACCTGTCTCTGAGCTCTGCAAGTTCTTTCACCTCATGGCTTGGTTTTTGCTCTGATATGCATTTTCACCCCATATAGACAAGTGTATGGGCTTGATTTTTCTCCCATAGACAGCTCTCTGGTCTTTATGTTGGTTTATCTTTTTTTAGAAACAAATGCAGCCTTTACAGGAAAAACCCATAGCTCAAACCAAGAGTAGACATTAAACAAAAGGGTTAGTTCAAACAAAAGGTGCCATGTGCTAAGTTGTTTAATACGTCTAGATGTAAATATCAGGAAATGAAAGCTCAAATTCTGATCTATCTTCTCATATTCATCTTTTGATTTCAAACCCAAATGTCTTCAGTGTAGAGCAAAAACAAAAGAATTGGCCTTGCTGTTCCAATACTTTTGGAGTGGACTGTATTTATTGTACATTTTTGCACTCGTCTCACGCTGTTGTGCATTTTTACTTTATGTAGTCCTGTGTACTGTGCTACTGTATTGCTATGTGTTATTTATGCAATATTTTATTCAAACATTAATACAGTTTATATGTAGGAGTGAAAATAAAATCTAATAAAATACTAAATTTAAAACTATAAATCATAAAAATAGTGTATTTTGCATTTTCATATTTTTTTATTTTATAAATTAATAAATAAATAAAATTACTGTTATTTAGAAATTATTCTAAAAATGAAAATAAAAACATTTCTCAATCTGAGTTCAGTGTTTAGGGAAGGCTTTTTGTGGTAGGGATTGGAAGCATGGATAGGTGGCGCTGTGGCACAGTCTGAGCTCTGACCGCTGCAGAAGAAGAAAACGACGAAGAAGAAGTTGGAGGCGGAAAAAGAAAGAAGCAAAGGTATTTTATATGTCTATGGTAGCAGAAGAAGAAGAAGAGGAAGAAGCTTGTTTTCATTTACCTGGAGGTTTCAGATTGGAGTTATTCGGTATGGCGGGTTCTGGAACCGGTTCAGGTAATTAATTTAGCTATAAAATTAATTTAGGCATCTTTTTTTAAATAAAATGTATGTCTATATAAGTCATTTAGCCTTTAAAAAAAGACTATATAAGCACATAAAACATCATAGTGTTAGCTATTCTGGGTTTTGGGTAATGTTTTCAGTTATGTTGAGGTTGTGTTTGTTTCCCTGAGGATGGATGGATGGATAGGTGGATAGACTTTATTGAATCCATGAGGATGCTCATAAGGCTAGCATCCATAACATGACATAGCAGCCCATATGTGTTCAGTACAGGTGCATAAGCTTTTAGACTTGACCCAGTGTTCAGGTTTACAATGAATTGTAACAGAATGAAAAGATTGGACAGGTCTGTGGAGAAATAGTCATAATTTACAAACCTATATACCATTAACCAGGTCCACTGCCATACAGGTCACTTTGTAGGTGTGCAATTATTGACTGTTGCATTGCATATTAGTATTGGCACCCCTCTAGCTCATCATTGAGTGGACAAGGACCACCATGCTGTTTATTCAAAGTACAGCAGTAACATGGGCATGTGTGTGTTGTAGTAAAGTCCACACTACTCATTATCTATCCCAGGTTTTCTTACCTCCACCTCCGCTCACGTTTGGTGGTTGCGCTGGACTCCACACTCTCACATCAATCACACATTAAAAAACATTACCAAGACAGATTTCTTTCACCTTAGGAACATTGCCAGGCTTCGTCCCTCACTTTCCCCCTCTTCAGCAATGATGCTCATCCATGCTTTTCTTATCTCCTGCCTCGTCTACTGCAGTGCTCTTGTTTACAGTCCCCGAGTACAGGGTCTTACAAGCTACAGTATGAACACAGTAAAACACAGCTGCTAGGGTTCTCACCCACACAAGACCATGAGAATGCATCACACCCATACTACACAAGTCACCCTGCCTCCCTGTCCCCTTCCCTATACAGTACAAGATACCTCTTCTGGTCTTTAAATCTCTGCGTGGTGATGGCCCCACTGACTTATCTGATCACCTTCTCCGGTACACATCTGCACATTTAGATCCTCTAACACTCACCTGGTTCCTAACCTGTCCTTTTGCATCCGCAGTGCAGGAGACAGGGCTTTCAGTGTCGCTGCCCCTAAACTGCCCCTCTCCATCTCCATGCCTGCACCTCCCTTCAACATTTCAACTGCATTTGCTCACACCAAGTGACTTTTGCCCTCTTACAATCTTTTAGTGCCCTTTATTGTTTAGTCTGCTGAGTTTTAATCTCATAGTTTTGTATACACATATGTATTCATTTCCCAGGGGATGAGGAAACGCACTAAATAAAATCATTGTGTAAGTAAACAGATAAATTTGATGCTTGTGCATTTTGATACTAGATACATCACAATGGTAGGAGTGTTGATCCTTAGAAAACAAATGATTGCTCATCACTCTGTTGCTTGCTCGTGTGAGTGTAGGGTTAAGAAAGGTTAAATATTCTTGATGTGGAGCACTGCAACCCACACATTCTCTCATGGTGCTTAATATGATGCATCTTGTCTCCAACATCACCTTGAACTCATGAAGACGATCCAAAAGGTTTTGTGAATTAAAGGCGTTCTGCACCCACTTGCCTGTTCTCAGGAGCAGGAAACCATGACCTGTTCAACTGTCTGGACTCCGTGTCTCCTCACTCTTCTATGAGGACTAACACAGATGACGTCATCGCCAAAATCAACCAGCAAATTAGCATTCTCAAGGAAGGAACTAGGATAGAAAGAAGTTGCAGTGACAGGTAATGCTGCTGTTTTCGCTGTTTTGATTTACTTTTGCCAGGAACAAGGAACATTTCTCAGGTTAGGGGACATTTTACTTCCACTGCGTCAGAAGAAGCGATGAGATGACTTGAAATTGTCACCAGTTACCACAATGCTAGCTAGTCTTCCACAGATAGCTATGTTGCAAATAAAGAAAACAAAATAGGTTTGTCTATTGGTGTTTTTCATCATTTGTTGACAAGATCAAAAAATATTGACAGTTAAAACCTTCATGACCCGTGACAATACACATTACTCCACGCACTTAAGTAATTTTGCCTGCTGTTTTGAGATATTGGCTTAGAGTCACTGAATCCATTTTTGGCACATACTTGGTACAATTTATCATCTCAGCTTGTGTTATACTCAATTATTTGTATTTTTATCATATCAGAGTCTTGACATCCTACAGCTCTGTCCCTTAAGTTCAGGGTTCACTATACATTGTTTACATTCGTAATAGAGTCATAATAGATTAATTTACGTGCTGCATACTTTCTGGGAAAAACATGACTATCACACATCATCCAACTTAAAGTTTGTTACTGAGCCAAATTCGTACATAAACACATTTTCCTGTTACTAGGAAAAGGGGACAACAAAACCAATCAAACATCTCACCCACTTGCTTTAAGGCTCCATCAGTTACAGCACAGTGTTTTTCCTCCTCTGCACTGTTGTGCTAGTTCTTCACATTTGCGTTGAATAGACCCTTATGCTTCTGCCATCAAGCTTCTTCAGCTGTAAATGCCTCTCAACCTCTTTGCTTTACATACAATGCATTCTAAAGCTCATAACCTGGAAAGGAACACCTCCTCAAATTCTTCTTCAGAAACTCAGGAAGGTCTCCTCAAACCTGAGTTCAGCACATGTTCTCATATCAACAGAAATTAAAAGTAAATATGACTAAAACCACTATAGAACTACAGTAGTTAGTTAAATCTATAACATGACTATAGAGGTTTGAGAAGTTAAACACATTATGAACATGAAAGTTCTTGCTCAGCATTATCAGTAATTAGCTGGTTGCTAGTCCATGAGATTTTGGTGCTAATCTTTCACAGTTTGTAGCTTGAATGTATGGAGGCCAAAATATTGATGGTAATACCATCCAGATAACAGTGGAATGGCATGGAAAAAACAGAAGTTAACAAAATATACCTTGCTGTCACACTATACGGCCAAAAGGTGGAAACACAGAAATGTCTTTGTATGCTGTAGAATTACAGTTTCCCTTCACTGGAACTAAGAGGCTCAAACCTGCTCCAGCATGACGATGCCCCTGTGCACAAAGCGAGC
>JAKKZN010000026.1:15038068-15040369 GCA_033441825.1 Pangasius elongatus | reverse complement strand
ACTTTTGGCCATATAGTGCAGTGAATATGGTGTATGTTTTGAAATGTCCATAGTGGACTGATTATGAAGTATTGTTATGGTAGTGAATCTCTCTGGCCTAGGTAGGGAACAGGGTGCATGGTTTGGGACACATCCACACGTGGTGAGATGCTTTATGATAGGGTGTAAGTAGACAAAAGTTACGCTGCTTTACAAGTACAGTAAAGTCCCTTTTATTTTCTACATATTAGCATTACATTCCTGAATATAATTTAACAATCACCTCCACGGTCTCCGTCAGAGAGACTTTACTTTTCGCCACGTTGTGATGGAGACACATACAGGACGCTGTGCTCCTATTTCAAGGCACTTAGTAAGTTGTGACTAGCGCTTTGTGCCTGCCATTAGCCACCTCTGTGGCTGTAGTCTGTAGTGACGTCTACTCTTCAGTTACTGTGTAACAGTAAAAATTACCCACTGTCTTACAGTACAACAGTTTTGCAACAAATAACATAAATATCTGAACAATAAAAAATACATATGTACAAACAATATATAAATAGATTATGATAATATAAAAAATATAAATAGTGCTTTGTGAAAGGTCTTCCTGAGCAAGCAGCATTGACTGTACAATATACTGCGATATCCAGGATGCATAATACTGTTATCGTGGGAGCTTCAAATCATCAGTACTTTACATCTTTGGGTTAGAAATGCCCATAATGGGATGAATTTGAAGGTCCTCTGTAAAGGAAATCCCATAATTCTGTTTTTGACGGATTTTTGACGTACAGTATCGTGCTAATAAGACGCCATCGTAATATAGAAGTATGTTTAACATCAGCGCATTTGTAAAAGTGCAAAAAATTAGGACCCTTGTGGTCTCTTCAAGCATGGTTTGAGTCAGCACCCTGTGATAGCATACAGTTACATATCTAAGCCTCAAACTCAGTGTCTCTTTGATGCTGAAAATGTCTGCCCCATCTTCTACTCCATCTAGGACCCGTCCACCAGAAACATGCCAAATCCGGAGTGGTTAGGACTGAGACTCCATCCGTGCGCTGACGTCGTGGTGTGCATCCTGGCCATCAGTCGTCTTTTGCTTGAAAGATGAGGGATCACAGTCCAACACTTTTGCGTTATAGGGGTATAATGCGCCTTGCGAAGGTGAAGTGTGCAGGACAGTTGCAGGTTTTTCAGATCGTCCTCGAAGGTGACGCTGAGGAATCCTTCATTACAGGAACCAACGCATGTCAGGTTCAGCTCTGTGTACAGGAAGTAGGTACCATCCTTAGACACCCTCAGTGCTCGGTTTGAGTCATAGCTGTAGCTTGAGCCTACGGTGCTGGTGTTTCCGTACTTGATTGGCTCCCAGTCCATACTGCTGTTTTTCAGCTCACCTGCAGGAAAGAAATTTAGAGAGACACTTAGCACTTGCGTATGAGCTTGTCTGCATATGTTTGTTATCATGGTATGAAAAATCTAACATCCCTAAGTCAGATGACTTCGGGTCAAACTTTAACGAGCTTTAAAACATCACAACTCAAAAAGTTTTTTTAAAAATATATTTTGCAAGGTATTGTAATGGTGCATCAGTATGCTGGCAATATGACTACGCTTTCCGTCCCCATTAGGCTACATTCTGAAAGCCAGGAAGAGATAAAAATTTAAAAGTGGTCACTTACTGGATTTTGGGTTAAGGTAGGCGAAGTTTTCCACCTGAAAGAGACAAAGCGAAAGAGAAAGCCATTAATAATCAGATAAATGAACCACTTGCTGGCTGCAGGGCCATTTCCCACTCACGACTCGCTGTATAAGACATCTCGCCCACACGCCTGGCGTTACACTACTGACAACATCAATTACATCAGCGACGCAAATCCCTACAAGTGCAAAAATTAGGCTGTGAAGCAATGACTATATGCTTCAACTGCTTCACACGATTATCACTTTCTATCTCCTTTGGTCTGACATATGACCTAGTTAGTTAGCTTGAGCAGGAATGCTAACGTATCTAACAGTGAATGCAGGTTGTTTTGCGTCTCTGACATGATGCTAACTGGCTGTTTTACCTCATGTTGCTGCTGACAACATGTTTGCAACATTAGCATTTTGTGATTGCTACTGCACATCTTAACACACTAATAGACTCTAACACACAAGCTAATACACACTAACACAACAACAGCATTAGCCTATTTGGCTGAACTCTTCAGTTCAGTAGCTAACACTAACAGTTAATTCAGTAATTTAGTAATATAGGCTTAATGTTAGGTTTCTCACATAGGCGTTCGCATTCCAGGGGTCGTGACCCCATGT
>JAKKZN010000026.1:15028068-15030568 GCA_033441825.1 Pangasius elongatus | reverse complement strand
TGGCAATCGTTTATTTCTTGGTCCAGATCCCAGATTAGTGCACCTATGAAACACGATTCGGGGAGAATGGGTTCCTCGTTGATTGTGGTGTGGTCAGGTACATGCAGGACAGAGCATCTGCTTTACCATTCTTGGATCCTGGTCGGTAGGAGATGGTGAACTGGAAACGAGTGAATAATAGAGCCCATCTGGCTTGGAGAGAGTTGAGTAGTTTAGCAGTTCTCAGATATTCGAGGTTCTTGTTTTCGCTGAATATGATGAAGGGGTACAGAGTGCCCTCGAGCCAGTGTCTCCATTCCTCCAAGGCTAGCTTAAGAGCCAACAGCTCTCTGTTCGCCACATCATACTTATGTTCCACAAGTGTGGGGTTTTTTTTTTGAGAAAAAATCAACTGGATGAAGTTTGGGTTTTTCTCCAAATCTTTGAGAGAGTAAAACTCTGACCTCTGTATTGGAGGCATCCACCTCAACTACGAATGTTTAGTAGGGTTGGATTGCCGGAGGATAGGGGTGGACAAGAACGCCTCTTTCATCTGTGCCAGTGTTTGATCTGCCTTTGAATTCCATTTTAGTTCCTTGGGGGTCCTTCTTCAACAGGGTACTTAGAGGCTAAAGATGCAGGCAAATGAAGTGCCGGTAGAAATTAGTGAACTCCAAGAAGCGTTATAAATCTTTGACTGTGTTAGGCTTTGGCCAGTCCTTTACAGCTGTGACTTTACATTGATCCATGAAAACTTCTCCAGGGTTAAGAGAGAGCCCATAAGGCATGACGCAATTCTCATAAAGGCCAGAGGTGGTGCTAAAAGCCATTTTCCATTTGTCCCCCTCTCTGATGCAAACCAGGTTATACGCACTATGCAGGTCCAGTTTAGTGAATATTTTGGCTTCTTGAAGCTGTGTTGGGCAGAAGGGCAAACATGAAACTAAGGCTTGGTTTGTCTGATGCATGAACAGAGCTGAACGAATATCCTTAGTATTAATAAGTCAGTGCTGTGAGTGTGCTTATATGTGTGGCAGTGGGAGCTGGAGTTCATGGTAGCCATGTTTGTAGTTGAAGGTGCATTCTGGAAAATGAAGTCAGTTACTTTTTCCACCCTGACGTTGATCATTTTCCTGTAACAGCATGTCCCCAAATCACTGTCTTGAAGTTAATAATACAGCTAGTCATGTTAAGGAGAAACTGTAAAATCTCTGACTGATACAAAGGCTCCTTCCATAAATGTTTAATAAACATCTCCTTACATAAAGAACATTTTAGAACGAGCGCATTAATATAAACCTGTGATTTGCAGGGGCACTACTGTCAGAGCTGCTGTAACAGAAAATTAATCAACACCTTCGGACCAATCAGAATTCACTCGAATTCAACAACACTGTGGTATAAGTGACTCTAAATGTGTAATGAACCTGTCAGGTATCTCGGTACTTGGTACACTCAAGTGTTCTGTCAGGGTTCAATGGACAAACTAAACGAGGTTCTACATAGAACCTTTTAGGGTGCCACCTTTAACAACCATAGAAAGCGTAAGGGATCACAATTGTGTATTATGATGCAAGAAAACTAAGTTAAAACAGATTGCGTGCTGACTGGAATTTATACTTTTTTATGCAGGAGACCAGGTGGCTGATACAAATCGGTGATAAAAAGATGTATTGGCATGTGTAATAGCGTGTCCTAGGCTTCGTTGTGGGTTAGCAGGAATACTGATGACTTGCACGATCCCAACAGTCAATTTGGCACCTGATGGGATGTAATGTCATGCTGGGAAGTTTCTTCTAGACATCTGAGTGTTTACACATACTTGTCTTGCTTCATGTTTTAAGATGGGTGTTTTCCACAAGTATTTCATAGTAACAAGCATAAACACACCCTTACAAACGCAAGAATGTTCGCATGGTGTGTGCATAGTGTGTGTGTGTGTGTGTGTGTGTGTGTGTGTGGGCATGCAGTTTCACTAACAGGCAGCATCAGAATCAGTATCAGATTCATAGTTGGTAGGCCTATGGGTTGTCTTAAGACAAAGAAATTTAACAGTCACATCCATTAACATGTTGAATTTTTTGTGCATTTTGACAAGTATCAAACGTTTAAATACTCCTCCTAGCGGGCTCATCAGATTCAAATCAAATTTGGACAAGAAGATATGAAGATATCTGTGATGCTGAATTTTAAACAATGTTGCCATGATGAGGCTTTAAATTAACATGTGATGATACTCAAAAAGGAAATATTACCCTTAGTATATTATTGCATTAAAACTTCCTGCTCAAAATAACAGTAATCATTAACAGGTTTTTAAATCTAATGGATGTGTTGTTTTTCCACTATAAGTCATGCGGTGTGGCTCAAAGTTCACATGAATGTTCAATGAGGTGTCATAACATCCACATGGCAACATATGCTCATTAATTCAATTCAATTCAATTCAATTTTATTTGTATAGCGCTTTTAACAATGGACAGTGTCACAAAGCAGCTTTACAGAAATAAATGGATTCACA
>JAKKZN010000026.1:15007637-15019325 GCA_033441825.1 Pangasius elongatus | reverse complement strand
GATGCAACACTCACACAAGCACAGGATTGCATCATGCAGTTTGACCAATCACATCCCAAATCTGCATGTACTTTCCCTCTTACAAACAGACAGGAATCCATAATCTCCTGTTTCAAGTTGAGGATTGTTTATATATATACAGGAGCTAATGATTCATCAGGCACAGATGTGTTACATTCCTAGACAGTACTGGAGCTGAGTCATATGGGGGTTGCACTCTCTTCTTACATTCCTACACCCTTTAAAACATGCAGACACTTATAGGTTCTATGTCCAGAGAGTCCTTGAAGGTATGTAGAACCCTAAAACAGTGTGTTTCGCTACCTGAAATGACCTCAAGTAAAACCCTTTTTAGGGTTTAGGTGTCCTTCAGAACCCTTTTTTTCTAACAGTGTACCAAATACCAAGATATCCCAATTTTAAATGACAGGTTCCAGGTATTAAAAAAATATAATGGCCAGTAATTTGGGAAACACCCTGTTGTGTGGTTGTCCATAGAACCATTAAGGGTTCAGCCAGAGACATAAGTTTTATCTTTAAACTTTTTTTCTCTAAGAGGTGGATCATGGGGATTCACAGGCATAGAATGTTGTTGTGAACTGGGATGTTTGGATGCTGTCACCCTCCCGCGTTCACTCAGGTTTGTCGATGGTGGAGTCGCTGGCCGCTTTATGTCCCTTTTGTTACCTTCTGGCTCTCCCTTTTAGTTATGCTGTCATAGCTAGTCTTGCCGGAGTCCCTGCATGCAAAGTACATTGTCTTTAACCATTACGGGATGAAAGCTTACCTAACAATCTCTCCCTCTCTCTCCTTCTCTCTCTCTCTCTCTCTCTCTCTCTCTCTCTCTGTTGAGCTACACATGCTACTCCTGAAATATCAGTGATCTTGACCTCTTCTGCTCTCCGGATCTGCCTGATCCATCCTGATGCCCTACTTCTCAGTGGAGTTCTCATCAGATGAGATCTGTCGCTGATGCTTTGGGTGGCCCCACATGGACGGCCTGAAGAACCGTTTGGATTGGTGGGGATGGTGCTGCTTGGGGGCCGTGAAGATGGCTTGGGGATCTCATATGGCCAGTTGTACTGTGATGGCTTGGGACTGCGATTGCTGTGGTGGCTTTGGGGCTGCGGTTGCTGCGAGCAGTTTTGCACTCAGGTCTCCATCAGTGGACAGTGGATGGGTTCAACAAACCGGACTGATTTTCTACAATGTTCTTCACTTAAAAGCTCTGCGTAGGACCCTACAACAAAGGGTTTACCAATCAGATTCCAAGTAAAACCATTTTGTAAGGTAAGAATCCTTAAATATATAATGAACCTTGGAAGACCTTTTTTCTTTTAATAAAACTGTACCAAATATCAAGATAGCTGAATTTTAAATGGTCCTATATGTTACAAAAATGTTGTTCTTCTTTCTGTTGCTCTCATTAGGGGTTGCCACAGCAGCTCTCTGGTCTGAATATACAATTTGGCACAGGGTTTTTTTTTTAATGCCAGATGCCTGTTCTGACACAATCCTCCCCAGTTTATCCAGGCTTGGCACTAGCACTGGGATTGAACTGTCATGTTCAACCCCAGTCGGCTGGAGTCGGTTCTCTGGCTGGGAATCTAGCCCAGGCTGCAGCAGTGAGAGGGCCATGGCCTACTCACAAGTCCTCCAGGGGCATCTAGATATTACAAAAACAGTGAGCACTAATGTGGAGTTTGTACTGCACACTTCCCGAAGTAATATGTAATATACTCAGTGGTGTTCAAGGGTTCTTTAAGAGTTCAGTGCATAATTAAGGGTTGTTAGCATTTAAAGAGGATTCTGCTTGGAATCAGATATTAAAATACTTTGCTGTATGTGTGTTGTTTTGTTGATAGAACCTACCCGAAGACAGACAACTGGAAATTAACAGTTTTTAAGAGTCTAGGAATGTGTCTAGGAAAGACGGTGCCACCATACAATGACTCAGTGCTAAAAATATACGTATTAATTGGGTAAGTATGGTACAAATGCCAACTTGTCACGCCTTATTTACTTTCTAATACCTAGAACCTGACTGTTTAACATTTAACAGTTAAACAACTTAGAATATGGCACCTTTTGATTGAACCTGCCCATTTTTCAAGTGATCAGAAATACTGGACCTCGTGACTGACAGGTGTGTCCTGTTAGATTGATTGTTCATCATGCAGCAAGACAATGACCCAAAACACACTGCCAACACAACAAAGCACTTCGTCGTGGGAAAAAGAGAACTGACTGTTCACTTGCTGCCTAATATATCCCACCCTTTGACAGAAACCATTCTAACAAGATAGTCAATGTTATTCACGTCACCTTTCAGTGGTTTTAATGTTATGGCTGATCGGTGTATATATGCATGTATAAATCATGTATTTTCATACACATCTAAGTACATGTACAGACATATAAGTATGTATTTTCTGGAATCACCTGAACTGTGAAAATAAATTGATGTTATTCTTTTGTTTTAGGCCATAAATTGCAGGGAAATCCCCTTATCATGCCAGTTTACAGCAGTTCCTTCAGTGCCAAAAGCATAGCAAATGATTTGTGTTTTCTGTCTGATCTGTGACTGCTTTGTGGTATCCCTTTCTTAAATAGTGCTAAATTTGTACCATGAGATGCAACACTCACACAAGCACAGGATTGCATCATGCAGTTTGACCAATCACATCCCAAATCTGCATGTACTTTCCCAGAAGATTTTAGACAGGCCATGTCAATCAATAGACCTTAACCCAACTGAGCTGCATTTCTCCGCCTGAAAAGGAGAATGAAGGGAGAAACCCCCCAAAACAAACAACAACTGAAAGAAGCTGGCTACAAGCCTGGAAAAGCATCAGAGAAGAAGAATGCAACAGTCTGGTGATGTCAGTGGGTCACCGGCTCGATGCAGTTATTACAACCAAATAGTAAGTGTTATTTACTTTAATTTAATTTAAGACTATCTGTTCCTATACTTTTGCTCACCTAAAAATTTGGTTGTCTGCCACCAAAGGTGGCATGTTTTAAGTTGTTTAACACATCTAGATGTAAATATCAGGAAATGAAAACTGATCTATCATCTTATATTCATCTTTTTATCTCAAACTCAAATCTCCTCAGTGTACAGCAAAAACAAAAGAGTTGTCTTTGCCATTCCAATACTTTTGGAGGGGACTGTAAATACAAAAATAAAGACAAATGTAAAGACATACAGTAGCACATTCTTCTGTTTGTTTATGTTTATATACACTATATGGCTAAAAGTATGTGCATTCCTGATCATCACACTCATATGTGCTTGTTGAACATCCCATTCCAGATTTAATCATCTCCACTCTTCTGGGAAGCTTTCCACTAGATGTTGGAGCGAGGCTGTGGGGATTTGTGTTCATTCAGCTANTTCTTCCACTCCAACCTTCACACACCATGTCTTCATGGAGTTCGCTTTGTGCACAGGGGCATCGTCATGCTGGAACAAGTTTGGGCCTCTTAGTTCCAGTGAAGGGAAACTGTAACGCTACAGCACACAGAGACGCTCTACACAACTGTGTGCTTCCAACTTTGAGGCAACAGTTTGTCAAAGAACCACATAGGCGTGTGATGGTCAGTTACTAGTGCATTTCTGACACCCAGTGGTTAAATGTGGAAGCACAAGTGATGCTGAATTTCCATTCCACACAGTCAGGGCTGCAGCTGAACCAAAACACAGACTGCATTTCCTTCTGTAATACTATATTTCTATCTGTAATTCCACCATGGCTATGTTTATTTAACTTTCTTTCACACATCTCATTATTTGGTAAGGATAAGTGTGACATAAACAAGGGTTACTTGTAGGGATAACTGTAGGACCAACCAGGACAAAAACATCTGTTTGGAATGAATAGACTTTGTAATGAGGACTGGGACTTATCTACCACTGTGCATATGCATGTTTATGTTGAATTAGTTATATTTGCTTTTAATTATATTATACAGACGCCCCCATGTCGAGGAGGTTCACAAGGAAAAAAAAAATCTTGCTTAACACATGGGTTAAAACTCAATCACAAAAAATTAGCAAGCATGCTTCATAAGCACTGTTGAATTCTGGATTTTGATTAATATCCTATAACAGATGCTCTGAGAGTAACATGCTTGTTCTAATACCATCATTTCTGTAGTCACAGCTCATTCACAGGGACAGGCACGGTGCATGCTCTACATTTAAAAAATGTATGTAATTGTTGATATGTTGAAGAAGACGTTTATTTAACGTTTATGGAAGGAGTCTCCAGTGTCAGCGCTTTGTACCAGTCAGAGGTAAAGCTGTGACTTTACGTTTTCCAAAATCTTCAAGACAGAGGAATCTATGCTTTGTATTTTTTTAATAATATGACAAGCTGTGTTTTTTTTTTCTCTTATTAACTTCAAGGGAGTGAAAAAGAGCGGCTGGTGACGACTGATTGTAGCTGCTATAGGTGACAACGGGAACTGAATAATTTACTTGTTGAGAAGTAAACAAAATATTAGTCATCTAAGGAACATGTTTTGTAAAACATCTAAGGAAATTTGTATTGAATGTATTGATTTCTTTGTATATAATGGATTTGTGTGGAGGNTTTTTTTCCAACTATGGTGGAATTTCCTTTCAGATATCCTGGCTTCCTGTTGTATTTTTTAAGTTTGTGACACAGTCTGATAAATTTCTTGTTCCTTTGGTTTTGTTCAACCCATTTATTTTGTCTGAAAAGTTACACTTTATTCCTCTTGCCTCGAGTTTTTACAGAAATCTGCTCGCTCTGGTTGTGGCATCTTGAAAAAAAAAATTCTCAACCCACCAGTTTTTTTTTTTTTTTTTAATAAAAACACATTTCTTGTCTATCTCTTTAACAAAATCTCATCCTTCTGTCACCCTCTCAGAGAGGAAGAGCAAAAAGGTAGGAAAGACAGAAGAAGATAGAAAAGAGATGGAGAAGGAGAGAGAGAGAGAGACAGATGGAGAGACTAGTGAAAGATATAGAGTATCATTCAGGTCTTCTACACATTCTTTTACGTGATTTTGTTTCCTTTTGTTTGTAACATTTGTAGATATTACAAGAAGCAGTTTCTCAATCTTTCATTCTCTTACCGCTATTTACACCAGATACATGACAATAGACTGCTCATGCCTCCTTGTCGAGTCTAGAAAAAGGGGCAGAGCTGTGAACTTTGCTTGTCTCTGAACCAAAGAACCTGATTGGTTGAGGCCCCTGGGGCAGGTCTGAGGTCCATGGTGCCTAGAAGTCCAAACAGGTTGCAGCAAAACGAACCAAGCCGACCATTCAATGAATCCCTGGTCAAGGTCATGGCCCCACTATAGTAAATAACATTTGACCCCTGACCTCCGGGGAAGGCCTTTCAGTGTGAACACTGAGAATGCAAGAAATGAGTCTGTGTGTGTGTGTGTGTGTGTATGTGTGTGTGCTCCCTTTAAATAAAGGTTTTTTGGCAATGTCAAGAGTTCTTGTTCTGTTGTCTCTGGAGAAGGCGTCACATTCTTCTGAAAGGGGCTTAAGGAGAGGAAACAAACGAACAATACATCAAATAAGAACCAAGACACAAATCCAACACTCCACCCTGAGAGAGAGAGAGAGAGACAGAGAGGACACAGGAAGGCTGAGCAAGAAAATGAGACGGAAATTTGTGAAACGACAGACAGATGGATATATCTGATGGGCAAATATACAGTATAGAGAGACAGAAATAGAGAGTTGAATGGCAGTGAAGATGGGCAGGGTGGGTGTGGAGGTGACCAGGAGACAGAGACTCAGAGGAGGAAGCCATCATAATCTTTTTCTTCATTGTTTTTTTCACCTACTCATCATTATCATCATCATCATCATCATCATCATCATCATCATTATCATCATCATCATCTTCACCACCACCAAGTTCTTGGTAAATGTGCTTTTCCAGGGTGTCCCTATTTATCATATGCCACAAATCAACCACTATCTCACTCCATAAATGTGCCTATGGAATTAATCAGTAATGTTTTTATCCATGGAATGGATTGGCTAGAGAACATAACTGTATGTTGGGCGATACCAGTACTTGTGTTTTCCACTGTAAAAGAAAGTTCTTAGGGCTCCTGTTCCAGTTTGATTCCCACCAATTTCTGGAATGGAATAAGTTGCTATGCCATCTGGTTAACCAACAAACTCACTGAACAAAGGAGATTAAGTCTCATTAATTTATTTGTTCATTCCTTTTTGAGTGGTAGTAAATCTGAGTCAGCACTACCCCCTGTATGGCCATTCCATATCTGTACTCACACCTAGTGGCAACTGATAGACGCCAATCCTCAAATGACCTTGTGATGAAAGGTAAGAGCAAACTGGAGCACTACCATGTGGACAATACGCAAAACCCCACACAGTCAGTAAGCTTAAGATCGAACCTTGGACCCTAGAGATTTGGACCTTCATGCCACTGACCAAGGCCTGGTCTCAAAACCAATACAGAGCGAATCACCAAACAGTGCTGCTAGCCACACCCTCAAGTGCCATTAGGGTCTGTTGATGGCAGTCTTGAGGGGATATCATTAACGACACTACTGGAACCTTTGGTACTGGACTCAGTGGTACTGGACAATGATATTTTCTGTGGAATAGTTTGAAAAAAAAAATGCACTGGCTGTCTTTATATATTTTAGAGGAGGTCTTTTAGCACTCACCCTCCTGGACTGGCAGCTTTTGTGCAATAAGCAGAGGTTTAGTTGGCAGTTGGGAAATGGCAACAACTAAACAAAGTTGAAATTACCCAGTGAAGAAATTTAGCGGTTTGTCTATGGTACACTCACCAAGGATATTCTTACAGAACATCTTTTAAACTACTAACTAGAGTGCTGTAGTACTGTGCTACAGTAATGGATGATGATAATGATAATATCACTTTTCTTTCTTCCTCCCCTAGATCTCCATGTCCTGGTCACCAGCGCCCTAGTCACAGACTCGTCACCAACTGCATCTGTCCATCGCCTTCTCCGTGGGAGGAGTCTAGCCCCAGCCGACCCTCCTCATTGGTCCGGCGTGATGGGGGCTGGTAGAAGGCAGAGACATGGGCGTGTCTCCCTGTGCTGAAGTATAATTCATCAGGGGGCAGGGCTGAACGAGGCTCAGTTCCCAAAACCTCAGGGCTGCTGTCAGGATAGGAAGAGTCTCTGTCTCTTGCATACAGGGAGGAGGAGTCAGGGCCAACACCACCCACGCTGTCTGTAATTTCAGCCGAAAAGCTTTCTGAATCCTCCTCACTCTGATAGAACACTGACTGTGTGTGCTCCAAGAGGCGGGGCTTCTCCGGCACGTGGGGTTTCTCAGGAACACGTGGTTTCTCAGGAAGGCGGGGCTTCTCCAATGCCTTATAAAGTGGTTCCTCCTCATCCTGTGGAGGTGGTGGTGGTGGGCGGGGCAGAGGACGTTGGGGTGGCTCCCTGTGTCCCAACCCTGCATTTACGTACTCCCGTGGCTCCGCCTCTGTATCTGTGTTGCTGCTGTAGCGTTCGGCAGCGGGACGCAGATTGCTCTGCACCAGCTCAGAGATAATCATCTTCTCCAGTGCTGCTGCATCTGACAGGTTCCTCCTCATACCTCCTGGAGGCTCCGCCCCTCTGGGGGTCAAAAGGGCAGGGCTGACGTCTCCCACAGCGACACTGCCAAGGAGGTCTGAACTTCCACCGTGCACAGAGTAGCTGTTATTGTAGTTTCCATTCAGACGAACAGGCTCCAAACCACAGGACTCACGACTGCGGGACAGAGTGCCCTCTACAGGACAGAGCAAAAAAAGCAATCAATCAGGTGACACGGCATTAATCATTAATCACCAATGACACACAACAGTCAGTTTAATCAGTACCGTTGGGTACAAAAAACTGCGTGCAATACCAAGGACTGTTTTTTTTTAAACACTCTTCACACATTTTGAATAACGGGGAAAAGTAGACAATCCTAATCTTGCTTAGGTCTTGTGTAAGCATTACTCTCTCCTATAACAAGACTAATTTGCTTTGCCCGAGCTCTGTTTTGTAGAATATTAGACCAGATTACTCTCAGATCAACGGTCTGCTCAGTGCGTCCAATTTGTGTTCGAGCAGTATTTTATAATATCATGTACATTAATTGTGCTTGCTTAAAAGTTAATGCTTTATATAAACTCATAATAGTACACCTTATAGTACACCTTTATTTGCATTAGGCTTTATAGTTCCTACTGCCTTCAGTCATAGAGAACACACTGTTTTAGACTTCTTTTAGTGAGAAGTGAGACGAAACAGTTCTTGGCAAGGCTTTTAGACCTGAGTGTGAACACATCAACGCTATAGTATAATTTTAAACTTCCATTAACTTCTGCTAATGTCAGGATGTTAGTGAACTTGATGGAGATGTGGTAGCTTATGAAAATGAGTTAGTAAAACACAGACACGAATCTTGGTAACAACTATAAAGCGAATATTTTCGATGTGGCTGTTATCATGCATATTACAAAAAAAACCCAACAGGCGAAAGTGTTGACTGTGTTCAGTGTTTGATAGGCATGGATGAGAAACAGCAACACATAGACACATGGGACAGAAATGTTATAACAGATATCCCATACTTGAATTTCTGAAGGTTCCTGCAGATCAGAGAGACAGAAATAGAGACAGATAGCAAGAAGGAGAAGGAGTGGAAAAGTGACAAATGCAGAGAGATACAGTGACAGATAAGGAAGGAGAGTGAGAGCGCAAGATGTACAGATAGATAAAATAGGAAATAAAGGACAGAAAGAAAAGACAGAGTAAATCCATATAAATACACTCACTCAGAACTGACTATATTAAAGTAGGACACGCACGCACGCACACACACACACACACACACACACACACACACACACACACACACTGACCGGTGGAGTTGAAAACGGCTGGTGAGGGCGGGTTAAATGTTTCAGCCAACAGCGTGTTATAAGGGGAGGAGCCAGAGTGAGTCTGCAACACTGGATTGGCCAGGAGATGATTACCCATAGTTCCTGTAAAATATGCAAATATAAAGCTTGCATCATAATTCCTGAAGGTGTGGTAGTTTGTCTCGCCTCACACATGGTCATGTCCAAAGCCTAGAGTATCTGTGTGATAATCACTTGTACAAAACCAACTGAAGCAAATGTTCTAGTCTGATTTACACACTGATGGAGTTGTAGGACAGGATGCAGAAGATACAAGAGATAACGGGACAAAAAGACTTGAAAAAAGAGGCTGCCAAAAGGGCTAGTTGGGAGACTGGAGACCCTGCTTAGTTTCCTAGTCAAGGTGATATGTCCAGTTTCCAAGTGGTGTCAGTAGTTAAACAGAGACAGACAGATGTGTTACCTCTGTTGAGGGTGGGTGTGTTGTTGAGATCAGCCATAAAGGAAGACTCAGTCTGTCTGCGAACTGTGTCATTCCACATCCTCCGGATACGACTCTGAACACACACACACACAAACCAGGGTGATGATGGTCTCACACATTTATGCATTCATTTTTCTAGGTTTTAAACATTCTGTGTGGCAACTTGCATAGACGTAAGTGATCCGGCTTGTACTTCTGTTACCTGTCTGTGCGCTTGATTGTGTCTCGATTGGCCGCCGCTGTAGTATCGGTTGTTTCCACGGTGCGCGGAGCTCTTAAGGGACCCGTGAGAACCACCAGATGCAGCATGACCACAGCAGGATGACTGACGGAAGCATTTAGCATACTCCTTCTGAACCTGGACCCAAATCATTGTGAATAATTATAATAATAATAATAATAATAATAATAACAATAATAATAACAATAATAATGAGTATGCACAAGACTGTTTTTTTAATCCAACTCCTGCCCACTCCCGAAGTAATTCCTCCTTTAAAGCTAAATAAAATGCTAATAATATCCTTGCACTGTCATGACAAGCGCTCTGTGCAAGAAAGCTTTCAGGGTCACAAGCTGCATGTTACTACCGAGTCCCTCATAGCTAGTTTAGAGTCACATCAGCAGCACATGCCAAGTCAAAGAGGCAGATCCAGACTTGTTTTCAGGCAATACTGAGTTCGGAGATGAACATGGTGAAAAAACCTCCCAGATGCGGCTGGAGAAACCTCCCAGAGCGCATCCTCCGTCCATCATTAAGCTATAAGGAGCTTCCACTCTGTGTGCTCTCAGGTTCAGAATCGATGCCAGCATGTCCACGTGAGTGCATTTGAAGATTTAGTACGTCTTTAAACATCTTTAAGTGCAGTTTAACACAATCTGCTGCATTAATGAAACAACCTAAAGGAAGATGGCTAGTCATCTTCTTTTTTGAATTACGGGTAGACTAATAAAATTATCAGTTGTGAAACCACTTTTCTAAATATTTCGTAATGATAGTAAAGAGTTTTATAAAAACAACATATATACCTTCTTCTGCAGTGCACAGTGAAAGATGAAGATAAACAGACCATGCAGGGCATTAAAGGACGTGAAGAGGTAGGCCATGAGTGCACTGTTTTCACTGATGAAGAGGAGGCCGAAGATCCATGTTAATGTCACCAACAAGAGCAGAGTGACTGAACACACCGTCCAACACCTGAGAGACACCAGCGTGAGAAAGAATGAGAAAAAAGTTAGGCGTTAAATATAAAAAAGTTAAATCAAACAAATAATAGAAGAGCATTTCCCTCAAATCCTACAAATGTTCTACTATGTGTGTTGAAGTGCATTCCTGGAATTATTTCCCTGTCAATATACAGTGCCATGAAAAAGTATTTAACCCCTTCTTCATTTCTTTATTTTTGAATATTTGCCACCTGTTGTTTCAGGTCTGCAAACACAATTTACTAACACACAGAGTAAACATAAAATTAAGTTTTTAAATGATCATTTCTCTTTATTGATAAAAAAGTTCTCACATCAAATGGCCTAGTGTGAGAAAGCATTTGCCCCCTTAATTACTCAATCAACCAATAAACCAAATTTAATTGATAATTGGGTTCAATAGACTAGACACATCCCAGTTTTATTACTGCCAGCACTGTTGAATCTAAACATAAGTTACATAAAGAACCTAGACAAACATCTGGCCTCAAATAACATCAGCATTCATGATTCCACCATTAGAAAGTGACTGAACAAAAATAGTATTCATGGGAGAGCTGCTATCTGAAAACCACTGCTAACCGAGAAGAACATAAAGGCTTATCTCACATTCACCAAAAAACACCCTGATGACCCCCAAGCCTTTTAGACTGGCGAGTTTAAAGTGGAACATTTTGGAAGACATGGGATCCGTTACATCTACAGTAATGCGTAGACAGCACTCCATAATACGAGTATAGTACCAGCTGTCAAACATGGTGGTGGTAGTGTGATGCTGTGGGGATACTTTGCTGCTTCAGACCCTGGGCAACCTGCCATAACTGACAAAAGCAGGAAATCTGCTCTCTACCAGAAAATCCTGAAGGAGAATGTCTGGTCATCAGTCCATGATCTGAAGCTCACAACTGGGTTATGCAGCAAGACAATGTTCCAGCACACAAGATCAAGCCCTCAAATGGCTCAAAAGAAAACCTGCTCCCTGCTCTCACTGCAGATCACAATGTCATCTGCAAACATCATTGTGTAAGGAGACTCTTGTCTGATCTCCTCCGACAGCTGGTCCATCACCATAGCAAACAGGAAGGGGCTCAGAG
>JAKKZN010000026.1:14996950-15007537 GCA_033441825.1 Pangasius elongatus | reverse complement strand
CCTTTCTAATCTTATCTACTTTCTGTTCCACAGAGGTCACCTCTTCTACTCTTTTTTCCCTCTCATTTTCCTCATTCATCAGCTCTTCAAAGTACTCAATAAAAGCAACTCCACAACAAAGAGTGGGCCAAAATTCCTCCACTGCTATGTGACAGACTGATTTCCAGTTATCAGGAACATTTGGTTGTAGTTGTTGCTGCTAAAGCTGGCACAACCAGTTAGTAAGTTTAGGGTGGAAATGACATTTTTCACATAGGTGATATAGGTATTGCATAATTGTTTTCCTTCAATAAATGAAATGATGATTTTAAAAAATCTGTTTTGTATTTCCTTATGTTCTTCCTGTCCGATATTACATTTCATTTGAGGATCTGAAACCATTTAGTGTGACAAAAATGCAAAATAGAGGAAATCAGGAGGGGGTAAATACTTTTTCACAGTCTGTTGATGGCCCTCGTACATGACTACAAAAAATAAAATACACTCTATGTAGTGGATAAGGTGCGGTTCCATACATCCAGTCTCATCCCCCCACCCTATGACCACCAAATGACCCCAAAATGACGTACTTGATGTTGTCGAAGCGGCTGGAGTCAGGCTTGAGCACGTTAGAATGGCGGATCATCCTGTGCACTGTGACCATTAGGATTACCAAATTCAGCTAGGGGTCAAGAGTCAAAGGTGCAACATGAGTTGTGACATGCAACAAAGAAAGACAACTAGTGTTCCTCTCGCAACACTAGCTTGCCACATTAAACGATTTTAGATAACTGAGTGAGGCCAATCAGTCATATTGGAATTTGCCAGTGTATAAGAAACTACACAGTATGTGTAATTAAGGAGGGTGGTCGCTAACTTGAAAAGATAGGAGTATGATTAGCTGGCTAATGCAAAGCTATGTTACTGGTTCATTGTAACTTACCAGGATAACAAGGGAGACAGGGCCAATAAACAGCCAGATGAAGTAGTTATCCACACGCAACCAGCAGCTACACAACAAAACGTGTTAATACACACACACATACACACATAAATGTGCTTTACTGTGCTTATTTGGATCAGCACAAACTCTTAAGTATAATGATACACATAATATTAAGAGTGTCATACGTGGTGGGGCTGGAGTAGCCAGTGTAGTCGATGGAGGCCGAAATGGCCACTATCAAAGTAGGAAAGCCATAGGCAGCAATGTAGTAGTACTTCCTGCGTGAGGACGGACTCTCGAACACCTCGACCAGCAGCACATAGAGCTGAACGGCTTCAACACACAACCAACAAAACACAGACAGCAGGAAGAAGTGCAGCAGAGCAGCCAGCACAGGGCATGCCACCTAGAAACACACACATAGACACACATAAAGTACCGTCCGTTAATAAGGGTTCCCCCCCTAATTTAGTCTTGGCCAATTCCCACCCACCAGTTAGTTCTCCCCTTTCATGTGACAGCTACCAATCTGAGACTTGCTGCAACAGCCGCTGTGAGTTCCTCTAATCGGATAATACAGAGAATACAGTGATTTCTCTGAGGCACAAGAAGCCAGCCAACTGTATCTTTTCAAACTACTGCTTATGCTGCATCACAGGGTGGCATAAAACAAGAACAACAAGAAAGCACTATCCGCCCTGTTTCGCATGCATGAGCCCACATGCCCGTGATTAGCTAGTGTCGCTGTGATTGATAGAGAAGAGAAAGTATGCCCCCTCCCTCCCTGAGAGCACGGCCACTTTTGCTCTCTCGGACTCCTGGCTGCGGATCCGTGCCCATGTGTCATTATCTTTGTCTCATGTCATTACCAAATCTGTGCCCACTGTGTCATTAGCAGATCTGTGCCCCTGTGTCATTACCAAATCTGTGCCCACTGTGTCATTAGCAGATCTGTGCCCACTGTGTCATTAGCAGATCTGTGTCCCCTATGGAATTACCAGATCTGCACCCTCTGTGTCATTACGAGATCTGTGCCTCCTATGTCTTTACCAGATCTGCACCCCTGTGTCATTACTAGATTTGCATCCCCTGTTTAGCTACCAAATCTACGTCCCTTGTGTTATTACAAGATCTGTACCCCCTTGTGTCATTGCCGCACCTGTGCCCTGTATTCTTCCCATATCTAAGCCCTCTCTGTCAATACCCAATCTGTGCCCCTTATGTTCGTACCCAATCTGCAGCCATTTTCTCATTATCCTATTTAATTCTCTTCACTGAGCATCTTTAGATGCGAATATTGTTACAACTGAATTAACACCACACTCATCTCCCTCTAATGTAATCATCACATTTGGTGATCTCGGATTGTGTCTACTTACGGTGTAGTGGGTCCTGTCCATGCCGATGAGGAAGAGGAGTTGCGAGATGAAGAGTGTGAGGCACAGGTTCTTGTGGATGGTGGTGCGCTCACTCTGCACAGCCTTTACGCAGCAGAAGGTGGAGATACACAGAGCCAAGCACACTAGGGAAATCACCATGCCCACCCAGGAGACCACAAACAGAATGAGAGCCTGCACACCACCCGTGTACTGAGAAAGACAGCAAGAAAGAGACACAGAAGGAGGGAGCAAGAGAAAACAGAAATATATTAGCAGGATGAAAAATGGAGAAAAATGGAGTACTGACTGCGTGTGTGAAACTCACAGTGGGGGCCTGGCGGCTCATGAGCAGAGCGAAGTTGGTGAGATGTGAGCAAGAGCAGGTGGTGTGTGTGTTGTTGCTGTATACCAGCCTGCAACCCTGAGAAGACCACTGACCCGTCATCGAGCGCTCCGAGTAGTTCCAGAATGAACAGTTCGGCCCAAAGTGATTCTCCAGCTGCAGCAACACCATGTTAGCACAGTTATAAGGGCTTAAACCTTGCATTAAGGGCTAATGGAGAGTGGTGTGTGTACCTGTAAGTGTCTGAGTGTGAAGTTGACCGGCTCGGTCAAAAACACACGGCTGGACTCTTTATTCATGGAGGCAGAGATTACATGGGAATTGACAGCCAGCGTCCGCCCTCCTGACTTTAGCTCCACTTCTGTCTTCACCGTGGCATTTTGGGTGGACAGGAAAGGGCCGAGATTTTTATAAAGCGCAAACACCACCTTCACCTGACCTGCAAACCCAAACCGCAGCGAATTCAATCACACAATAACACGTCGGACTGACCGAGAGGCATTAGGATGTAATACAAATGGATGCCATCGTTACATCTCAATTTTATGCTTTTCTTAACACCATAAAAGAATGGCATTCTTACATGATAAAAAGATGATGACAGAACATCATCTGTTACAGTGCGGCAGTGGCTGCAATCATACAGAGAATTCAAAAACTCTGAGTGAAAAATGTCAAGATAAGGAAATACAATTTCCTCAATCGCTCTACAAACCAAAACATTTCCACAGCCACGAGAGAATGAGAAACTCTATTATCAGATTAGAACATGGTTCAGCTTTGTGCTATGACCCGAGGAACAAAAGCCAAGGATCATTGTCTTCTCTGCATGCAAGTCATATTGGGTTATAAATTTCAGTGGCACTGAAGATGTTAGTAGTTTTACTGCCATTCTTTTGTTTGTACTTTATTAATTGCTTTGTCACTAATGTAGTGAAGAGCAGCCATGCAGTTATTCCTGAAAGACCAGTTCATTAACGTTCATTCATTGTGAAACCTTCCTGATATATGATATTATGTGAGTTACAATGTGATTTGTCCTTTGTTGTGGTTTCTGGATTTGTCTCTTGGGCCCGATTCACACTTGGCATTGACAAGCGTCCTGGGTGATCAGATCACAAGTGAACAGCTGAGACTCATAGCCATTCACACCTGGAATTATGATGCATCTCCAGCAACCACTCGTGATCGGATTTCATACATCGTTACGTGTCCGCGTGCTAAAACCAGTCTTTCTACTTGCTTTCGGAGATGACTCTGAACACGACAGAGGCTCGTCTGCCAAATGCCATGAATGTAATATAGGAAAGAGTGAGATGATTTACCATTACGGCTGTACTGTTTGATTGTAGCTTCAGAGAGATGGATGGTGCTGTCACTGTCATATGAGTGTGGGAAGTGCAGATTTCCAATCTCCGTATCCGCGTTCAGGACATATACCTCCAGATCTAATACATACAAGTGGAAGTACAACAAGCTTTTTTCCAATATATATACTGTTATGTAGGTGTACATACTGTAATGCCAAGAGACACCAGTTCTGCCCCATTTATTTAGCCTTTTAGTACATTTATATCTGTGGGGTCTCACCAATATTGGGTGCGCGCTCGCTAAATCGCCCCTCATAGAGGTTGTTGGCCAGTAGGAAGGAGCCTTTCTCCATCACGTCCAGCAACATGGTGGCCGTGTGAGACTGATCTGTCGTGTTCATGTCCTGCCACGAGTCCAACGCCTTCAAGCTCAAAAGATTATCTGCCGTCTGTACCATCGCCTTTACAATCAGAAAGAAAGATCATAAACAAACCCAGGGAGAAAGAGATACCAGATATCAGACATAGAGAAATAATTAAACCTTTTACCATTTTTCTTATAATATAGATTTATTCACTGTACTTTTTTCTTCAAATGTATATCCAAAAATAAAAGGTAAATATATATTTTTTTGTCTAAATAAATTTCTTTTGAGGGTTTGGCAATACGTGATATATTGTAAGTTACATATATTAGATATGAAATCAAAATTTCCATAATAATATAAAGTCAGAATATTGGAATATCATGACATCATGCAACACAAATATGTACTCGCAATTTTACAGGCACAATCGTTATTTTAGAAATCTGGGTCCAGTTAAAAAACCCGCTTTAGTCGAAATTTCATTATTAGAATTTTTTTTCCCTGCAACTATTGTGCTAATGAGTCTATAATAGCTTGTATGCTCTTATTAGATTTATTTATTTCCATCCCAATGCCCTTGTCTTGTCTGAACTCCTTATGCTCCCTAAAAATTTGTTGTTGGTGCTTAACACCAGCTTTCCCTTATAACTACTAGTTTTAGACACACAGCAATTTCTGTTTCATATCAGTGTGGTCCTTGAGTAGTTTTCCTCTGGTTTTCATTTCTCTTCTCTGATTCTCTACACATTTCTTAATTCATAACTCATTTCTGCTGTTACTGTTGCTATAAAAGTGTTACCTGAATAAATGCTCTGCAGGTTCTCTCTCTCTTCTGAAGCTGCAATAGAATGAAATGTTTTTAAAATAAAGGTTTTTACATGTAGAGCTCTCATATACATTCTGTGTGTGTGTGTGTGTGTGTGTGTGTGCCCATGTATGTATACTGTATGCGTATTTGAATGTTGTGTGTACTTTGTTATAGTTGCGTGCGGCTGAGTCCTTGTTAGCAGGCCGTAATGCCTGCAGCTGGAAGTCCAGAATGTCCAGCAGCTGCTCCATCAGACGCACAGAGGAAGTGACATCACCAGCATACACCTGCCCCCGTGTGTGATTGACAAGCACGGCAGCGATATGTGCTGCATTCTCCCCACTCTTTATCTAGATTTGGATAAAGGTGGACAATCAGAGAAAGCAAGAATCTAACTAATCATATAAACTGTATTTATAAAATATAGTCAAAATTAAATTAAATGTATACATTGCTTATTCAACAAATAATATTTAACACCATTTATACATACTTAAACAACTGTATTGATTTGCACATTCCCAGAGTTGACCTGTGACCCTGACTGACCTTCTGAGCAACCTGGTTGACCCAGGGTGAAGTACAATTACTAAGGTCCGGACCTCTGGGATTCCACACCACCTCATCAGCCATACAGTGGTAGGAGGCTAAACCTAAAGAGAGAAAGAATTCATAATATTTTAATAAACTTTTCATTTTGGGCAGAAAAGTGAGGCAGCGTCTTTTGCTGGCCATCTCCTTTTTCAGAAAACAATATGTCCTTGGAATCCTAGTATTATAGCCTCTAGTCTCTACAAACTGATGATGTTTAAAAATCGTGTCTGACACATCCATCCTTTTAGTCTTGGTTTGCCTTTTGTTACAAACATTCCACAATATAGAACAGCCATAGGAAGACAAAATTTTTATTAATACTAGTCTTATTTTTAGCTCCTGGGTGGTGTTCAGGATAGATGTGACTTGCATCTGTGTATAACGTACTGTATGACCTTTACCAGACATTTGACTGAATTATCACAGATTGTGGGAATAGGTGAAGCTCTGCCCTAGAGACACTAATCTAGAGACCTGTCAGCAACCTGCTGGAGTCTGAATTTGTCAGGAGTTCTGTACTTAAACTCACCATCCTGCTTAGGACCAAGTGGAAAACTGAAATTACTGCTAGTCAGAATTCGCAATCCAAGAGGTGACTGTCACCCAAAAATTGTTTTAATAATCCATATGTAACACCAAACCAGGACATTAACCCCCCACCAACAGAGGTGATGGTCTCCAGAGTATTGTCAAGACCTCTACCGATCATATCCGGATCACTTCCTGACTCCTTGTGTTGTGTGTGTTGTGCGAGTTGTGTGAGTTCTGAGCCTTGTTATTCCACTGTCTCTGACCCTCCGCCTGATCTCTTTCACCTACTTGCCAGGGTAGTCTTGCCTCAGTATCCCCTCTCTGAACATTGTGGTAATATAAGTATTCCTTAATAGCTACATCAGACAACAGGACAGAACATTAAAAATGCCTTCGCATTCAAATAGATGCCATGGAAGTTCTCCTCCTACTTATCTGGTCAACCTTCCCTCATTTAAAGATCACCTTCAGGATCTTCACAGCTGGTATACAAGCTCTGGGTACTCTCTGTAGATACTGTATTAGCGGGCAGTTAACTGGATTCAAGTAAGGAGATTGCTCAGGCAATCTGGACCAACCCCTAGACTGCCTTCCAGCTGGTCTCCTCAATACTGAATTCATCTATTGGAAATAATGATCAGTGCCCCCAGGGGTGTGGGGTTAAACTGAAGTAAAATGGCCACTGCTTCTATCCAAACAGCTGTTTGTTGAAAAGAAATTGGCCAGGAATAAATGCACCCCATTTCCTGAAGTTCTCTCTGCTTGCCTCCTGTACCATTCGACTCTGGAGAGAGTAATTAGCTTGTTTCTGAGGACAAACTAAGGCTTTGTATTTTGCTCTTGAGGATAATGTCTCTCGCTTGTCCTGCCTCACCAACTTAAAGTGGTGCTTCAGGGTCAGCAATGTTGGTGATTTACAACATACCGCTCTACATTGTAGAGATGTCTTCACTGAATTGTAGCCACTTCTTCAACTTGATCCTTCACTTCTCAGTTATTGCTATTCTCTGTTAGTTATTTCTAGTACCAAGTATGCCCGCTTTCCACAAGCTTTGCTACTTTCAATGTGTTTAGGTTGTTGTTCATAAATCTGTACATTTGGGACATTATTTTGCTTGGACTCACTTGAAAGATGTGTATCATGGACACACATGCACTTACCAAGTGATCCTTTTGGGCAAGGTCTCTGGACAATCTCTCCATGGGGTGTTTGGGGCCACTGCACACCACGGCTCACTCTTTCCTCACACATAGGTGTGCGGCCTTGAGGCTGTCGCGGTGGGCGCAATGTCACAGGCACTGAGGCTGTGATGGGCCGGCCACGGTTTTTTGAACCAGCTGGGTTAAATGTCACTGAGAGAGGGGGGCTTGGACTGAAGCCCAGAAATACTGTGGAGGAGACAGGAGAGAGTGCGGTGGTGGAGGACAGGAGTGGTGTGGAGAGAGGATCTGAGAGAAACAGAGAAAGAGATAAAAACTTCAGATTATAGAGTTATAGTAACAAATTTACAAGCTAGCTAGCTATCTAAATGACAGCTGCTGGTAGCCAGCTACCTATATTTAAAACATTTTACCTGAATATTGTCAAAGCTTCAGAAATGCAAAAATAAAAATGCTCTCTTGCTGTCTCTCACCTGCAGTGGGTTGTGGGGGTCTGAACTCCAGAGGGTAGCGCAGGACATTGTAGTTGTTCCACACGTACAGCTGATTGTCTCGAGGGTTGTAGCTGATAGAGGAGATGTGTTGGTACGGGTTGGGAAAAGCGATGCTTACAGACTCAGCCCTTTCTCGCCGTGTGTCATAGGCATAGAGGATAAAATCCCCACCCGCCTCGCTGTCATCATCCTGGTAGACGGAGCGAACAGCGTACAGGATGCCGCACGCCACAAATGCGTTCGATGCCATACGCTTCTCAAAGCCTGTCTGCCACGTGCCTTCAAAACGCAGCGTGTATGGGTTCACCTGCACAATACGGGGCATGAACACAATAGTTAGAATATAACATGGAACATGTCTAATCAGAATAGAGAACAGAGGGAGGGGAATATGCACTGAGCAACTCTCATCTGTAAGCTATCTCAAATGTTAGTTGCTTTGGATAAAAGAATCTGCCAAATGAATACATTTAAATGTCAATACTGTTGTAAAAAGCATGAATTCCAAGCCTGTCCTAGATGCTACACAAAAATTAGAGATGGTATATTGCTTATTTTTAATTACCAAGATCATACTGGTGCAACTTCGGTGTCATTGCTGATGTAACTAGTATGATCTCAATCATGTAACTAGCATAGACTCACTAGTGCAAATCTAGTCTCATACAATAATTATGCATGGTTTTGCTGAGGTAACTAGCATGAGGTAACTAATATGGTCTTGCTGGAGCAACTTGCATGGTCTTTCTCATTGAACTAACATGGTCATGGTCGTATCTGGTATGCTCTCAATGGTGTAGTTAGCATAATCTTGTTTGTGCAACTAGAATAGTCTACTAGTATAAGAAGCATGGTCTTGCTGATGAAACTGCAGTAGTCTTCCTGGTGTAACTAGCAGAGTATTGCTTGGGAAAACTAGCATGGTCTTGCAGGAGCATGCTGATGGTCTTGCTGGGCCAACTAGCACGGTCTTTCATGGGCCTGCTGATGTCACTACCATGATCTTCCTGGGACAACAAACACGGTCTTTCAGGTGTAACTAGAATATACCTGTTTATGCAACTAGCATGGTCTTGCTTGTGCAGCAATCATGGTCTTGGCGGTGCAAATACATCAGGGATTTATAGAATCTGTCTTTCCCCCATCTCTCTTTCTGTCTCTAACCTGGCTGAGGACTATTCGTCCATTGTTCTCCTCTGTGGCGTAGATGACCCACAGGCCATGTTCATCAACAGCAAGGTCAATGTCTGACTTCCCTCCCCAGCGGTATGGTGATGTGTCATGGTAGTTGGCATTGGTAACGATGGCCTCTCCACTCTTGATGCGGGTCCGCAGGTCATATTTAACAATGTTTCGAGTTCGTTCTTTATTGTAGAACACAGCGCCATCATACACCACGAACCCGGTGCCATCCACTCGACTCGGCAACCTGAGAACAGCACACAGCCATAATGCCTTTATTTAGAAATTATTGCCCAATTACCCAGCACAGCAAAATCTTTCTTTATTATATATCTTGATGTTTGTAGCTCTCTCTTCACTTGTTTAGAAGATGTTAATGTCTTTGTATCACTAATGAAACTGAGAGCACACACTCACTTATAGGTAGTGGTAACTCGACTTTGTCGATAGTCATTCCAGGACGCATACTCATACAGCGTGTCTGTGCGGTATGGAGTCCACGGCATTACATACAACCTATCAGCTGCCTGCAAGGGGTCTTTACACCATGCCCCCGACTGATGCTCCGCCTCCCGCACCAAACTCGCCTCCAAAACACCAATCAGAGTGCCCGGACACACAAAGACTGGGGAGAGAACGAGATGACAAAAGAAAGAAAGAAAAAAGAAAGACAGGATGGAAAGAAATGAAGAGAAATATTGGTGAGATTATTAGAATACTTGAGGTACAGATTTAACATACAGTGTTCTCTCTCTCTTTCTCTCCTGCTCATTCTCACACACACATTCATCTTTCATCACTAGTTGGACGTTGGTGTGTGTTGATGCCTGTTTGCGTGAAGGAGAGAAACATGATTAAAGCAGCAGACTTACAGTGTGAGTGAGACTGAGTGCATGTAAGATAGATAGATAAATAGATAGATAGATAGATAGATAGTTAGATAGATATATAGATAGATAGATAGACTTGCTACAAGGTTAGTTGAGGTAGACAAAAGGGGGAGGGGCTACATAACAGGAACTTCCTTTGGAGCCAATGAAATGTGGGTTAGTTCACGAAGAGGGATGCTATTGGCTGAGGGAGGTGTCAGTCACTGACTCCCAACTTTGGTTGGTCAACTCAAGGTATCACACACACACACACACACACACACACACACACACACACACACGCTCACATACTCGTACACACAAATATACAACAGGGCTGAACCACGTCAGGAACACTTCATTCAATACTGATACTACAAAAGAGAAGGAGTTTGTTGGTAAAATGGCAGAAATGAAACAACAGGTCTGCCCTGAAGGAAGCAAAGGGATAAACGGATGAACAAACAAGTGGAGGAAAGAAGGATGAAGAAGAGGAGGAGAAAGAGTAGGAGGAGGAAGGAGGTTTCGCTTGGATCTGAGAAGTCCAAATTGAACACAGCAAGCAAATGAAATTAACAGCAAAGAAATGTGTGTGTGTGTGTGTGTGTGTGTGTGTGTGTGGG
>JAKKZN010000026.1:14984450-14991950 GCA_033441825.1 Pangasius elongatus | reverse complement strand
GTGCTTCTGGACTGCTGATATCCACACCTTATCATGCATTCACCCACCCTGTAGAAGTGAACTTCTTTTGAACTTGTTTTGCTCACTAATATCCACCATCTCATCGTTTTAGCTACTACTGTGGTCCGGCCACCTGCCACCATCGTATCAAACCCTGTGGTCAGTCCCACGCTCCCTCTTCCCATCACTTGTAAATATGACCCTGAGATACATAAACTTCTACCTTATACATAGTTCCTGTGGTTAAATATATATACCATCAAAATAGACCACAATGCTACCCGGGTAAAAGATACTGCTGCCAAGACGGAGATATAATATGCGTGTCTAATATTTATCAACAAATCAATATATGACTTCTCGGAAGAGGATGGCATGCTCCATCCAGGTAAGGGAGCAGAACCTACCCTGAGTAGACAAGATCAAACTTTCCATAGACCCTTTTCAAGTTCCCCTAATGACCTGGAAGTGCGTCCACTTGCAACACAAGGTACAGTATGTGTAGCAGGAAAATTAAAAAAGCTGACTACCTTGCTAGTTAGCCTCCTAACTATCTGGTTTGTTGAACTGAAGTGCTTGGAAACATGACAGTCAACAAGATATCCTTTAAATACAAAAAAAATCAGAGAATAATCTGACTTATAACTCATTTAGGGCTTAACATGGAACAGGTGAGCATATGTGGGGAAAAAGACAATGAATAGACAGAGCGTAAAAACAGGACTGAAACAAAAAAACAAAGGCTCACGGCTACACAAACTAAAGCACATGGCATAATTCCCATAAATGAGAGGGGAAATTAGTGACATACAATAACCACCTAACCATTTATCAGGGTTTGCATCAGTGATATATTCTAGTTTCCAAAATCACTGTTTATCTGGAAGTGTTATCACTGGCCAGCTGTTTAAACATAAATGTACCTCAGCAACATCTCATAGGGAATTCAGGATTATACGTTTGTGTTTTACTCACTGTCCCTCGTTATGTTCTCAGCTTCTCCGAACGTCATTACAATAATTTGAAATTTCCCCAACAAGACTACCACGTGTTTTAATAATGCGATGATACATACATAGCACTTAGTTCTCTTTGTTTTATCAAGTCATGCTCCACTATTTTCAGATTGTGACCTATTCCTGAGGCAATACGGATTTGCCTTTCATGACCGTACGGGTGTGCAAACTCACCCCTATCTTCTCTAATTTATACAAAAACCATAAATGTAAACAATTTATGATAAGCTTGTTTCAGATTAGCATTTCCATTTTACCTCATTATCGTTTTTAGCAGGAAATGCTGTTAAGGAAAGAGAATTAGCAGAGCACAGTAAGACCAATATTAATCATTAACCACCAGTTAAAGGTCACAGATGACAAAGGTAATGAAGTGCATTATGCCGTATTTTAGAAATTTTGTTCTGTTAGAGTGGCTGTCTTTTGAGTTAGTCCTCACTGCAAAACCAAAAGTCTAGGAGTGGAGCTGGACCTGATCCAAGTCCTGCTATAAGCATACCCCCAGCTTTAACCCATGAGACGCTCTACAACACAGAACAACAAACAGACTTATCCAGACTGAAACACAATGAGCTGTCTCCAGTCCCTGGATGTTTGATTTGACTCTGACCATGTAGAAGGTGTTTGATCTTGGACAGGGGTGTCCAATCTTACCCGGAAAATGCCGGTGTGGGTTCAGGTTTTCATTCTAACCAAGCAGAAGCCACACCTGTGTCTATTCAAAGCTAAGGTCACTTGATTAAACAGGTGGAATTAGGTGCGGCTCCAGCTTGATTGGAATGAAAACCTGCGCCCACACTGGCCCTTTGTGGATAAGATTGGACACCCGTTCTTGGACTTTTGGCTCTAGAACGAGGGGTACTTGTATCTTTTGGGTAATATATGCTACAAGAGAGAACACTGCATGGAAGTATCACATCTTATACACTATGTGGCCAAAAGTATGTGGACTCCTGACCAATCACACCCATGTGAGCATCAGTGAGGTCAGGGCACTAATGTTGGGTAAGGAGGTCTGGGGTGCAGTCGGTGTTCCAGTTCATCCCAAAGGTGTTCAGTGTGGTTGAGGTCAGGGCTCTGTGCAGGACACTCGAGTTCTTCCACTCCAACCTTCACACACCATGTCTTCAGGAAGCTCGCTTTGTGCCCAGGGGCATCATCATGCTGGAACAGGTTTGGGGAAATTGTAATGCTACAGTGTACAAAGACATTCTAGACAATTTTGTGATTCCTGCTTTGTGGCAACAGTTTGTAGAAGGCCCACATATGGATGTGATGGTCAGGTGTCCACATACATTTAATCATGTAGTGTATTTCTGTAATAACCTGGAATGAACCATTAACACCAAAGCCATAGTCCATTCCAATGCTTCCCTATTTTCTAAAAGCCTGATGCAGAAGAAAGTGAGTTGTCATCTGAGTGAATCTTGTGATCTTAACCCCCTGTAACAGGTGGACAGAAGAATGTTGTCCAAAATGATGACAGTCAATGTCTCTGGCATACTGTACTCCACTGTGAGTCTGGACTTGGATAATACCACTATGAATGAAACAGGCTAATGTGTTTAATGAAATACATCTTGTATTATTACATACCTGTGAGACATAATCTTGAAGGCGTCTGGTTGGTAACACTGCACATTCTCCATTTGAAATGGATCGGCATCACAAATCTTGTCATCTGTGCGGCCGTAGTTGGCCGTCTCAATCATGATGACATCGCTTCCTGGGCAGCGCAGCTCAATAGGGTAACCTTCACACGCCAGCTCTCTCCTCATGAGACCGAAGGGCATCGCCGCTCTGCTCAGAGCTGATACAGGAACAGAGAGATGGGAAGGGAGATTTTCAAATCAATTTTTACATCCCTAATTTAAAAAAAAATGTATGTAAACATTCAACTATTTCCTGCAGCACCCACCTTGTTCTGAGGGGGTGATGTTACTCAGCGAGATGGCACACATCCACAATAACCACAGTGACACTGCCATGGTAATGGATGGGGATGGGGCAGGGCCAGGAGGAGTGGGCACGCTTAGCAACTCGGTTTCCCTCTCAGTTTAGGCAAGCTGTGGAGAGAAAGATAGAGAGTGTGTTTTTGGAGGAACTTATGAGGTGCCAACCTATTTCTGTCTGCCACTGTTACTCTTAGAAGCTGTCAGTAATACACACACACACACACATACACACACACACACACACACAAACCATTTGGAGATATAATCTGATGCTATAAACTGATGTCACCTTGAACTGCATTATCCAATTCCACCATTTTAAATTGATGCCTTTTTAGTGAAAATATGCTCTAACACACATAAACCCTGTGCATTACTTCATTACCACGTGTTTAGTGAAGAAAGAAACACAGTACTCTATGCAGAACCATGCTAAAACAATTATGGCAAAGTGGATTGAATTTATCAGTCTGGCCTCGATGGGCTTGATGGCTGACTGGGCGTCTCGAGCTTGGTTTCGCTACACCAGCCAGCATTATTTTTCTGCAAGAAACATCAAAAATGAAGTGTGGGAATGCAGAGTACAAGATATCAAGATTTAAACAGTCAACTCTTGTCTCAAAACCATAAAAATACAGCCATGTATGTTAAGGTGAGAAGGTCTTAGAATATCTAAAAAAGGCAGTTTTACAGAAATTTTGATTTAGATCCCTAATAAAGAAGCCAGAGGCAAATGTGGCAAGGAAAAACTCCCTCAGGTGACATGAGAAAAAAAATCTGAGAGGAACCAGACTCAGAAGGATAGTGGCATTATAAATCATACAGAATACAGGCGTAGAAGAGTGGGATGAGTATAGGACAGTCTTTATGATTACAGCAGCAGATACAAATCTAAGTGAGACAATATCCAACTGAGATTGATTACTGAAGATGTTCCCAAAGATGCTTTTGATATTTATTGGAATTCATCATTTATTCTGACCAAGTGCTCTACAGGATGGACTAAAATGTACCCCAAAAACCATGACAGAACTACCGCTGTGTCTTTCATTGGTTCCTGCAAACATTGTAATCCATAAATCTCAAAATTTAATGCATCACTCCTTTTTTGTAGCATTTAAGGTTTGCCTAGTTTCTACATGTTAATAAACGTGTGTGTGTGTGTGTGTGTGTGTGTGTGTGTGTGTGTGTGTGTGTGTGTGTGTGTGTGTGTGTGTGTGTGAGTATCTGGACAAATGTGGACATGAAAAAATATATCCGTGTTAGCCAAGAATTCCCAAATCATTGTGTCTCTAGTTGTGGTTCATCCCAAAACAAACATATCAAGAGAGATCACAAAAATAACTTGACTATTTTGAATTCCATTGCTGCTTGTCAGCCCAACAGCTATTAACCTGTCGAAAAGTAAAAGTCACCAAAAACCACTTGTCTTTTTCGAACACTATACTTTAGCTTGAAAACATTGTTGAAGTCCAATTTTCTGCTCAATAGCTCCGACAAGTAAATGTAAACACCCAGCAAAGTGAAAAAGAATTTCAAGGGTCCTCCTAAATGGACATACCTCAAGTTTCAAAGCAATCGAGTAGCAGTCAGGTGTATGATTCACCCGTGAAGGTTCACCAGTCCTTTTTCAGTTGGCATCATTAAGGAATTTATTTTTTTTAGAAAATTTAATTAAGTGAATTCTGGAGTTCTCAAGAAGCCTGTAAATTAACTACTGTTACGATGATACTGACAAGTGGGAAAATAAGGCATTTTAAAGGAGACAAGGAACTTCCGTTTGTCAAGTCATCTCTTATTCTAGCAACACTAATTTCAGAAAATCAGAGGTCAGTGCACTTGCGTTATCTAAAAGGTTCCTGAACTTCCTCTAGGATTCACACAGAGTGCACGCTGACAAGAAACTTGTCTTTTTAGCCAGATGATCCATAGACGTCCACTATCCAAAAGCTCTAAAATGGTTTGCAATGTTGGTGAACCTAGTAGAGTGACAACGATCTCTTTCAAGATTCTTTCTTTCTCCACACTTTGGCCTTTCCACCACTTTGGTAGACGTTCATCTTGGTACCAGAAATTTTGTAGCTCATTTTTTTTTTTTTTTGCAAATTCCAATCTGGCCTTCTGATTCTTACTGCTGATGAGAGGTTTGCATCTTGTGGTATATATATATCTGCTCTCAAAGCCTTCTTCAGACGGTGGATTGTGATACCTTCACCCCTGCCCTGTGGAGGTTGTTAGTGATGTCACTGACTGTTGTTTTTGGGTTTTCTTCACAGCTCTCACAATGTTTCTGTCTTGTACTGCTGTTGTTTTCCTTGGCTAACCTCTTCCATGTCTGGTTATTAGTACACCAGTGGTTTCTTTCTTTTTCAGAACATCCCAAATTGTTGTATTGGTTATGCCCAATGCTTGTATAATGGGTCTCATTGATTTTCCTCTATTTCTTCTCACTGTAAATGGTTATTGAATGGTTATAAGATCACCAAAGAAAATTTAGCCTAAAATTTTGGCATCAACTTAAAAAAGACTCCTTTTTTGGGGAAGAAGAGCCAGCACAGCACAGCACATTGAGAGATTTTTGAATGAACTCCTCAAACCTGTTCTGAAGTAGCCTAATTATTCCCCACAATGTCTTATAAAAATCCACTGACAGCCCATCAATACCAGGTGCACATCCTGGTTTCAATTCCGCCTCTTAGAAGGAGAAAATCTGCGAGGTGGTGCAAAGGTTCAGACTGAGGTGAGCCGCTGGCAGGAAAAACTCAAAAAAGTGCACTCACTGCTATGCCTGCAATATTGTTTTGTTGGTGGTGTTGTTGTGAAGGTTCAGAACTCCACTTTTCCCCACTTGCCTACTTAATGTTAGGCTCTGAGCCATGGACCTCAACTCGACTTCTGACTCAACTTTGATTTTAATCGGTTTTGTACATTGGACTGGCAGTGTGGGAAATACTGGAAGTACAGACTCTTAATGTACAGTGTACTCAACGCAGCTCTATCTGGGTTTAGTAATTTTTAAAGAACATTTCTGAAAAAAGTTGTAATTATGGTTACACATACTATATTTTAAGGCTGGTTTAGAAAATGTACATTTGAAGTAAAATGCTGTTTGGTCAGATTGAATAATACGTAATTAGTCTTCTGTGATTTTAGCAATAACATAAAATTGATTAGTTAAGAAACATCAATATTTCGTCTCACTGATTTGTTTCACACTGTATAGCTAACTGATTGATTGTTAGCAATCTTTACTGAAAAGAAATCACAGAAGCTGTCATCAGAAGTCCCCTGGATACCTTCTTCATTACCAGATATCCCATCCTGCACATCTCTGCCACTGGGATTTAAAGGTTTCCCATTGCTGTTGTTAGGCCTGTTATTCCACCACTATCAGGATCAGCCTCACCCTGGCCTTTGTTTGACTGTCCATTTCACTGACACCTTGAGGAACATCAGCAGGTTGTGAATCTTTTTCTCTCCCAGAATTCCCACCTGCAACACCATCAACCTTTTTTTTTTTTTGAGGTGACAAAATTTCCACACAGATCTTTTGTCACACTGTGTCCTTGACTCCATCCCACTGTGTTTGTTTTTCACGGCCTAATTCTTCACATTCTGAATAAATGCTTGCTTTCCATGGATGCGTAATGATTTGGGAGGTTTTACGGTGATGTATTCCTAACGATAACTGCCGAGGATCCCTAGCGCTGTTCAAATTCATGACCAAGAGAAACCGCTTTAATGGCACCAACAAATTTCCAGAAATAATTTTTGAAAATACTGAATGTGGTACAAACTCAACATCATTGCCATTTACAAACCATAAAGACTATCATGAAGCAGCCAATCAAATGATTCACAATGGCAAATAATGACAGAAATATACTCTATCTATCTTATACACTCTATAGTGATATTGTGAATAGGAATCCTTTTGGAATTTGGCCTTGTTGTGGTTAAGATGGTGGATCTTTATGACTATGAAACATGTCGTTTAGTATCAGTGGCAATATCAGTAACAAAAATGGATAAATAAAAATTCTGAAACACTGAAGTTGATGACGAAATGATGATTTTTGCCTCCTTGTGTTTCTCCTCAGCTAAGAAAGAGACATCATTTTCTATACTACCTTCTGCTGAGGTTCAATCTGCTGGTGGTATCATAACAATGTACAGTATTGAGAAAAGCTGACGTTCCACCTACAGCAAAGATCTACCATCTTACCGCAAGGACTATGCAGGAATGTAGACAATTTTTTAAAGAGATAATAAATCTTTAAATACACAATGATTTTAATATGAGGACACTGCTCTTTTATGCCAAGCTTTTTTCCCCCCAGAATGCACCAAGCAGAAAGAAAGAGAAAGAGAGATAACATTTGGTGGGTGTGTTGTAGTGTGTGATTTTGTGTGTGTGTTTGTCCGTTGGGGTGTGTGTGTGTGTGTGTGTGCGTGTGTGTGTGTGTGTGTGTGTGTGTGTGTGTGTTTGTGTGTGTGTGTGTGTGTGTGTGTGTGTGTGTGTGTGTGTG
>JAKKZN010000026.1:14900739-14911148 GCA_033441825.1 Pangasius elongatus | reverse complement strand
GCTATCGGAGGTAATCAAACAGCACTGTGCAGGAATGTATTGTAATGTAGGAAACTGTTATGCAAAGTATAAAAAAATAGACTTTCATAGATAGAATTTCATTATAAAATAAATCATGGACACTGTTAAAGATCATATGTTAATTATAAAGATTATTATGTAATGTACAGAGTTCCCTAGTGGTTTAGCAGCTAAGCCTGGGTTCAATTCTCGGGGAAGGAGCCAAACCCAGCCACTGGGAGTGTACTCTCAGTGCCCATCCCAAGCCTGGATAAAAGCAGGAGGGTTGTGTCAGGAAAGGCATCTGGCATCAAACCTGTGCCAAGTCAAACATGTGGAACAATGATCCGCTGTGGCGTCCCCTAAAGGGAGCAGCCAAAAGAAGAACAACAATTAAGCATATTGCATATTAAGCAAATAAAGATTATAAGGCTGCCAGAAATGCATTGTGTGCTAATGCTTTCTCTAAGCAGATAGGATGTGTCATAAACTAAGAATGTTCTGATTCTACAACCAAAACCTAATCATAATCTGAATAAAAACAAAACAATGTTTTGTCATCCAAATGTCTAGAAAGTACAATATAAGTAATATAGTGCAAAGACTATGGAAGTAACAGCTTGACCATGTCACAGCATGACTGATTACACCAACCTTTACATGGATGGTAAGATCTTGAGTGGGTTTCGGCTGAGTGGAAAAAAGCAGGGGTACTTTTTCTCAGTAGATATGCATGTGTATGATATCAGTGTGACATTAGTGTCAGGATCACTGAAGACCACCTGGTTTTTCACCATGTCAAGAAAAACACACACTTTCTTAATCTTGGGTGCTGTTGGGGTCCAAGAACATTTACCGTTAATACAAGATATGAGGAAAGAACAGTTGGATAGATTTTGCAGTCTTTTAGCAGTAACAACTCCCAGAGCCCAGTGTTCACAGGCTTCCAAATCCACCTGCCAGGTGTGCACTCCTGAGCTGAACCCTTCTGAGCCCAGGATGAAGCAGGAGCGTTTTTCTGGAGAGTTCAGTAAAGCCATGCCTGAACATGCAACACTTGTCAAGTCTGGAGATACCTCAAGGTTAGATGCTTTGGTATTTGGGTCCAGAATTACTGGATCTAAAAAATACAAAGAAAAGGAGCTCGTTGTAATTTTGACAGTAAACATTTAACATTAAGAACTGTACTATTGTAATAATATCTCATTTACATTATTTATTGTTTCATAGCTGGTGGCTACATTAACATACAGCCTAAGAATCCATCAGAATTAGTGTTTGTTCTGCACATATGCGTCTGAGTAATTCGCTCCTGCTGAAATAAAACGGTCATGTGAACAAACACAGCTCATGTTACAGATTTTTACTTAAAATAATTGTGAAGTGATGATGGACATACTGAGACATATGCAGGAAACATTCAGCATTTAATATTCAGCAGAAAGTCAGTGAGGATGCAGGACCAGCAAATGGTAGAAAAGGGAATAAAACTTTGTTAAAATTCTTCACAAGAAGACAACCAGGGCATTCTTGTTCCTGAACGGCAGACCAGCATGAAATGCAGCATGAATCAAAAGCTGAACATGCTGACTGGACTTGTCTATGGAGTGTCCAGTTTAGGATCCATATAAACAATTCGTTAGGAACGTTCAATGCGCAAAAAGGGGTGAAGTGTTGGTGGTGGTGGTTTTGGTGGTTGTGGTGGTGATGAAGTGGTGGGGGTGAATTGGTGGTGGTAGTTTTGGTGGTTGTGGTGGTAGTAAAGTGGTGGTGGTGAATTAGTGATGGTTTTGGTGAATGTGGTGGTAGTGAATTTGGTGGATGTGGTGGTAGTGAAGTGGTGGTGGTGAATTAGTGATGGTGGTTTTGGTGGTTGTGGTGGTAGTGAATTTGGTGGATGTGGTGGTAGTGAATTTGGTGGATGTGGTGGTAGTGAAGTGGTGGTGGTGGATTTGGTGGATGTGGTGGTAGTGAAGTGGTGGTGGTAAATTTGGTGGATGTGGTGGGAGTAAAGTGGTGGTGGTGAATTAGTGATGGTGGTTTTGGTGATTTTGGTGGTAGTAAAGTGGTGGTGGTGGATTTGGTGGATGTGGTGGTAGTGAAGTGGTGGTTAAGCATATATTACATTGTAGCGATTTTCAGGGACTGGGTTAGATGTTATTAGGTGTAGAAATTCCAATTATAAATCCATTTCAATTCTAGGTTGTAATAAAAAATGTGGAAATGAATAAATACTAATAAAAATCCTAAAATATATTTGTGCACATTCACTTACAGTAAGGACAGAGGTGCTTCATCTTCTCCCACACGCTGTATCTCAGATTCCCCATGTGTTTGGCCACGTCAATCAGAGACCCTGAATCAGGCTTTGTATCTGGTAGTGCAAACTTAACTCTGAAACACACACACACACACACACACACACACACACACACACACAAATAACAAAAAATAAATAAAATTTGTAACAAAAATCTAATACAGAACTAAAATACTAAAAATTTCACTTGGGGCAGAAATTGACCCCCACACACATGGACCTATAGCTCTTATTCCACCCAGCACTGATGTAGGAAAATAATGGATTTTACCTCTCCTCTGTATCTCTGAAGTTCTGGGGAAAAAAACAGAATTTATGAATAGCCTTTCTTTTATTATGAGCAGAATACATCTGAAAACAACAAATAAAATGCGTACTTGTAAGAAAAGACTCTCATCATGCCCTAGATCATCCTTAATATTTTTTATTCGTTCAGATAAAGAAGTATGCAATCCTTCAACTTCTGCAATCTTCTCCGTAATCCTCTCTCTCTTCCTCTTCTGTTCGTCTCTCAGTGCAGATATTCGAGCCACTTCCTCCTCTTTGAGGAACTGATAAAGCTTCTTAAACTCCTCCTTTATCTGCATCTCTGTCTGCTGGCCCTGAATCTGGGAAAGAGGACAATTCCCTATGGTTTTCCCCACTAAGTGCTGTATTTTATATTACTATTTCATTACACAAACATTAATTACCTGGAGTTTTCGAGTTATGGTGTCAAACCTGGACTTTTCAGAAATCAAGGTTTGCAGCTTGCTTTCAAGCTCCTGCAAAGGTTTCTGAAGTTTATTCTGAAAAGAAAGATGTAATTTTACATGTACAAATAAAATGCTTTTATTATACAATTTAAAGAAGACATGGCACATCTACTGGCCAAAAGTATATGGACACCTGAGCATCACATCCGTATGTGCTTGTTAAACATCCTATTCTAAATCCATTGCCATTAATATTGAGTTGGAGCCCTTCACTCTTCAGGGAAGGCTTTCTACTAGATTTTGGAGTGTGGCTGTGGGGATTTGTGTTCGTTCAGCTACAAGGGCATTAACGAGGTCAGACGTTCCACCCATAGTTTTATTAATGCTGTACAAAGACATACAATGAGAGCATACAAAGACAATCTACACAATTGTGTGCTTCAGACTTAGTGTCATGAGTTTGGGGAAGGACCACATATGGATGTGATGATCAGATGTCCACATACAAATAGAAAAAAAAAATAAAAATCAGGAAGGGGCCAAATACCTTCTCATGGAACTTTAGTAAATATGATACGATTATTAAATTTTCATACTAAAATGTTTAAGAAATCTAGGGTTATACTTTACCCTATGTTCCTCAGCTGCTTTGTTGATGGAGCAAAAGTTGTGTTCTTTATGGTCCTGAGACACACATATCAAACACACCAGCTTCTGGTCATCTGTGCAAAAGAGCTCATACTTAGAACCATGGACACCACAGAGCACATCTTGACTTTGTGCTGAAATCCTGCGCCTCTTCTCCTCCATGAAAGATTCACACACACCTTTAAGAGCCAGATTTTTAAGTGGTGAGCGTTTTGTTACGTGCCTGCAGAGTGGACATTCCTTCACCTGCTTCTGACACCAGTTGCTCTCGAGACACACCTTACAGAAACTGTGACTACAGAACAGAACCACTGGATCCTTAAAGATTTCTAAACAAATAGAGCATCTGAGGTTTTCTTCCACGTCAGTGTGAGATGTCGCCATGACTGCTTCTTCTGGTCGTTGGTTATAGCATATACGTCGGAGTGTTTCCTCTGTTACAGGCTTCACTTTTTGAGAAATGAAACTGAACGTTTCATCTTATTTGGTATGCAAACAATGACAGAGTGCAGGCTACTGAGATCATACACCAAGCTGTTACATGTACTAAACAATGCAGCACACTCACACCCAAACAAGACACACCCAGGGAGTTACCCAAAACTGCGGTGCTTCTTTCACTCCTCGTCTTTAGCCTGTAACCAGGAAATCAACTCCTCCACTTTTATAGAGGAAGCATCAGGTGTTTAACTTGTCTCCAATTTGCAATGACCTTTGACATTTAACTTAAATTATATTTAAACAGTGTTATTTATATAATGAATATCAAACTCAGTAATCAAAATGAGACCAATAAACACAGAGGGTAATGGTAAAAAAAAAAAAAAGTTTCTGCTTGAGGACCCAAACTTTGTGGGATTAGGTTGGCTAATTGTAATCAGTTTGCTTGGAATGGACAAATTCCTGCTTTCAGTGCAATGACTGGCTATCAGTTTTTACTTACAGGTACTACACAGTTATGCTGTACATTTCACCTGAAGGTGTCGCTATTTGACATGAATCATTTTTCAAAGAGATTGGTTTCAATTAAATTTTTCTATTGGATTAAAACTTCAGAAAGACTTCTTCAGAAAGGTTCTTCCATCACTGCTTTACGTTATTGAACAGTCCATACCAATAATGAAGTGTCACTTACAATGCTACTCAAAATATTAATAAAATAATAAAATAATAATAATATTAAAAAATAATAATCATTTGTATAAAATGCCATGGTTTTGTTGTAATAACACAATTATTTTGGCCCAGTTTAACATAGACTGAATTCCATAGCAGGTTATTATCTTAATGGTATTATGATTTTTTCAATTTCTTTTGCTCATTTACATAAGATAACAGTATGTTATAATTTTACACATATTTTTACACGCAAGTTGATATGTTTTCTAATTTGTTACTGCACTCTACAGGAACTCTGCATTGGTATAGTAAAATAATTGACTGTTTGTTTTGTTAATGAATTTCATAATCCTGACAAAAATATTTTCATCATTGGTGAAACAGTCAATTATGCAGTTTTGTAAATATCAAACCTTTAAATACTCCCCCTAGTGGCTTCATCAGATTCAAACCCAGCTTGCATGCTGTTAAGATATCCATGATATCTATGAATTGCAAAGGAAATTTGGTGACTCAATAAATTAATATGTAATTACACTCAAACAGGAAGCGTAGCATAATTCCACTGTTGATCATACATTACAACCTGAAGCTCAAAGAGAGTTAAAAGTTTTCAGTCAAGAAATTGTTGCCAACAGCATTAATTAACTCATACACCTTCCGGAAGTCACGTTCCACTGTACATCTTATGATGTGGCTCAAAGATCACATGCATTCAGTGATGCGGCATAATAACATTTTCTTCTTCTTCTTCTTCTTCTTCTTCTTCTTCTTCTTCGGGCTTTTCCCTTCAGGGGTCTCCACAGCGAATCATCACTCTCCACCTATCCCTATCTTCTGCATCCTCAACACTTGNCTCCATGTCCAACATTCTCCTACCAATATACTCACTCTCCCTCCTCTGAACATGTCCAAACCATCTTAATCTGGCCGGCATAATAATATTTTATAACAAGAAATAGACTTTGCTGATCCCTTGGTGCTTGGGCCCACAGATTGCTTCAAGTGAGCATCAGGACTATGCAGGAGCCAACAAAATAGTAGTGGGAGTTCATTTATTCCTCCATATCCTGGTCAGTGTTGCTGTGGTTTAAATGACAAAATTGTTCATATATTGTGAAATAGAGTCTATTATAAAATATCATGAAATATAAACAAAAACAATAACTGCACAAGTGGTTCATCAGTATGAGCATGTGCATCACCTCACTAACAGTTCATTCTGGAAAAAATGCTCACAGGCAGGAATTTATTACTATCCTATACTATACTATATTATACTATACTATACTGTACATTATACTGTACTACTATTTGTAGCTATTTTCCACTGACTCAAAAAGAGGAAGTGGGCATTTTGTCACTTCTTGCTCAAGATGTAAATGAAGATAGCACAGTGACAGGCAGTTGTGCACAGTGATGACTTATAAATTAACAGCTCCTTTAATATATTTATAAATTCATCATGAAGGTCCTCCACCTCTTCATCCTCTGCCTGATCACAGGTAAGGAATTCATCTAATAATATTTATCCTCACTATCAGCAGTATTGTCTTTGTCCTGTTTGTTTGTTTTTTTATTAGGGAACAAATTTTTCAATTATTTAAATTATATTTACAAAAAGAAATGACAAAATACAAGGCTAAGTCATTTTATTCCTTTTTTTTTTTTAAATTAGAAGATAGAGCAAGACTTCATGGAACAATTTGTGCTGGGGTGGTGGTGCAGTAGATAGCATTGGCATCTCACAGCTCCAGGGTCCCAAGGTCTCTTCTGAGCTCAGGGTACTGTCTGTGTGGAGCGTCCAATGTTCTCTGTCTGTCCGTGTGGGGTTCCATTAGGTTCTCCAGTTTCCTCCAACCTCCCAAAATAAAAATAAACATGCTGGTAGGTCGACTGGCTAAGATAAACTGCTCCTAGGTATGAATGATAGGCTCTGGGTCCACCACCAACCTGACCATGATCAAGATATATCACTCAGTGAATTTCAGACATATTCAGTTAAAATAAAACAATCACTGGTCAAAATATTGCTAACTTTGCTCAGTTTAGAACCTAAAAATTCTACTCTTATTACTAGTACAAACTCCCACCAAAGTGGAAAATAGCACTAGTCATTTATGCTGATGTGCATTTTGTTCATGATTTGAACTTGTTCTTAGTGAGAACTTTGGCCAGTACAACAGTGACTGCCTACACAGGGGGAGGAATCAACATCGAGTGCAGCTATAAAGATGAACACAAAAACAAAATAAAATCCTTCTGTAAGATAGGAACACAGCAGAGGTGTTTGGATCAAATAAACACAGAAGCACACATGGAATGGACCCATAAGGGCAAGTTCTCGATTCAAGACCACGGAAGTGGGGAAATCTTCAGAGTGTTGATCAGAGAGCTGACCAAGGAGGACACTGGAATATACAGATGTGCTGTTGCTGGCTCTGGTCCAATGTCCACCTCCACAGTAGTAAACCTGAAAGTCACAGAAGGTGAGGAGATCTTAATCTTCCGTTTAGCAGAAGAACTATGCTGTAAACTTGCTGATATGTCAACCTCTAAGGAAAACTCCACCCTGCATCTTCATCTTTATAACTAACATGATCTTCAATGGCATCCAAGATTTATATTGTAATGAAATTGTTAGTTTACATTTTGAGATACATTTACTTTGGTTAACAGTTTTTTGGTTAATAGTGGTGCAGTGGGATTTAGCCTTAACTTCATCTCTACCTAAATAGAGATGCAGCGGCTCTATAGTCCTTTGGTCTGTCCAGCTCTCTCACCTCCTCACCTGTACAATCAATCAAACAGATCAGCTTCCAAAGCTTCAGCTTTCATGCTAATACTGCCATTAAGGCCATCATGCTCATCACTTCGTATCTTGCTAACTAGCCAAGCCAAGTATTTGCTGAAACTCGTCGTATAGCTGCATTGCATTCTGGGACTTTAAGTCCAGCTTTTGCACTAATGTCTGCACTACTTCGCCACTGGATTTCTCATTAATATAATGTTCAGTGTTGCTGGTAAATAGTGAGCAAGAGTAAGTTAAGCAGAACCTAACTGTTATCCCTCATTTTATATTTGAGATTGTTAATTTTTTTTTTACTCCTATTAAACTTCATTGTTGAAGCTAAATGTTACATTCATAAGGCAATTTAGATTTCAGTGTTAGCTTGTTGCTTCATCAGTTTAATAAGCTCTTAAACAGAGCATTGATTGGTTCATTACACATTTCCCTCAGATTAGCATATTGTTATAATATAACAGCACTACATTAGTGTATACAAGCTGTTCTGATTGTTCTGTTTTGATCCACAGATCTCTCCTATGAGAAGGCCATCAGTAAGACTGGCCGCGTAGGAGGAGATATAAACATCAGCTGTAGATACCCAAACTCCTACAGGAGTGAGCCCAAGTTTTTCTGCAAGATGTTGCACAGTGGCGTTTGTACTTATAAAAAATCTGTTAAAGATAGTAGAGAAGCTGTGAAAGAGCAGAAAATCTCTCAGCACTATGACCAAGCAAAGCAGGTGCTCACTGTGAGCATGAAGCGTGTGAGCGAGCAGGACTCGGGTGAATACTGGTGTGGAGTAGAAGCAACCGGGGAATCTGAACATGGATACAAGGTCTACATCACACGCATCAACATAATGGTTACTGGTGAGTGTGTGCGAGCAAAACTGAAGAAATAAATTTACAAACATGGCTGCAAAAGCGAATCACCTCGACACAGCTTTACATAACTGATATTTAGTATAGAGCATTATCTGGTGGTGTATGTTAGTTTGTGGCCAAGACCAACCCATTTCTCTGTTCTGCACATGGTTCAGTACGCTCCCCAGTCCATGTGACTTATCAGATCTATCAATAGCATTTAAATGAGGAACTGAAAGGAATCTGAATAGCCTTATTTTCTCTATGGTGAGTGGTTTAGCTATCTCTGTGTATGTGTGTATTTTTAAATGATCAGCTCCTCTGAAATGCAATTTTGTTTTTAAACAAGAAACCACATAATACATAATACTCTAGCAAGCAGTTTATCAAACAGTTAACAGTTTTGTTTTCTGAGATACTGTCAGTATTGCAATATATATATAAGCATTTTTAAAGTATGGAATAAAACCAGTGTGCTATTATAAGAAAATAATCAACACTAGGGTAGTGTGATGCAGCCCAACACGAACAGTTACATTTAATGATGTGGAATGTTCAGTGAAACAAGTTAGTTCCTGTTCTCACTTATGTTATAGCAGCTATAAACAGTTGTTCCCTCACCAGCCTCTCTTTTTTCTCTCTTTTGGAGTTAATAAGACAAAACAAAACAAAACAAAAAATTGCTTGTCATGTTACCGAGCAACCACAAAGTGTAAACAGGACGGTGGTATAAATGTTTCTGAATAAATCAATAAAATTTTAAAATATAAAAATTTAATTACACGATTCCCCTTTTCAGTGTTAAATGATTTATTTTAATTAAATAAAAGTATCATAAAAGCTTCTTTTGCTACAGTTTATTAACAATAATACATACATGTATTGTAGAAATGTCTTCAAGTATCGTGATATAATATTTCTGTCATATATCGGTCATCTCTCTCAATAATATGCCTTTCTATATTAGATCCAAGTGGTCCAGTTTCAAAGCGACCTTCATCCTTGTCATCATCATCAACAAGCACGTATCTACTTCTCCCAACATCTCATCCTACACCAACTTCGCTTCTGACTGGTGAACGTTTCAACCTGCATCACATGTCACACAGATCAGAGTATACAGTATGTAAAGGTGACTGGCTCACTGATTTACAGCTGTGTTTCTCTTCCAGGATCTCCAGGTTTCATCATCATCATGTCTGTAATTCTACCAGTGCTTCTGCTTCTTCTGATGTCATTTCTCACCGTGACTTTCTGCAGGAGTAAGAAATCTCAAAAATCTCACACTGCACACACCATGAACAAGTTTCTAACAATGTTCCATTATGTAGGACTGATTTAGGACCAGTTCTCTATCTGCATGTATATCACATGTCCTTAGTTAATATATATCTTTTTTTAGACACTCTAATCAAAAGCTGCTTAAAATTGAGAAAGGACACAAATATGTCTAGAATCAAGCAGTTTATATGAAATTAGAATCCATGTTCTAGATTAAATTCATTTTATAGACCATAATTGAATTTAAAAATTTGAAAACATAGTTCTGTTATTCCACTAGGAGGCAACATAGAGCAACAAACTCAAAGCTACTGACAAAATGTGCTAAAGATATTAAATTCTTTATTTACGCTAACAATTTGTCAGTAATCCCAATTCCAAATGCATTTCACTTCCAGGATGTAAGGCTACAAAATGCTAAAAAGTCCAAGGGGGTGAATACTTATGCAAGACCCTGTAAAACCTTAATCTGATCTGTTTGCATGTTCAGAAAGTACAGTTCAGATAAATGTCTGAACTATCTAAAGAAACACATTTAAAACAGAAAAAAGAAACACATTTAAACAGATTTTTTTGGGTCCTCGACATTGGATAGTGAAGTGAAGTGACTTTGTAGCCAAGTGTGGTGACCCATACTCAGAATTTGTGCTCTGCATTTAACCCATCCAAGTGCACACACACAGTAGTGAACA
>JAKKZN010000026.1:14849319-14862496 GCA_033441825.1 Pangasius elongatus | reverse complement strand
TGAATGAACACAAATCCCCACAGCCACGCTCCAACATCTAGTGGAAAGACTTCGCAGAAGAGTGGAGCTCATTATAATATAGCAAACACAGGGGGAATAAATCTGGAATGAGACGTTCAACAAGCGCATACGAGTGCCGTGGTCATGGGTGCACATACTTTTGTTCATATGATGTATTTGCCCGTCATGTGTAACGCTCTCCAGTAAAAGATGTGTGGTATGAAAGCACAAGGGAATGTTGGCTTTATCTGGAATAAATTGAAGAAATTCAGAGGGGAAAGATTACCAACCCAGTGGTTCTACTGAAAAGTTGAAAGAAATAAAACCAGAGCTGGAGTCTGTCTCTAATAACTCTCATATTTGGGTTTAGTTCCATCTGGCTTTTTTTTTTATGCTGAGAAAATATTTCCCATCATGCAGTGAGACTCTGTGGCATTCTAACAGGACAGATGCAGACGTCTGACTCATAAGTTCCTTTTGGTGTGTGTGTGTGTGTGTGTGTGTGTGTGTGTGTGCGATAACGTATGATGGAAATCGTATGATCTTGCTGTTGTTACTGTGATGTGAGTCGCGATGTGATTGAGTGAGTTTGTGAGACACACTGACTCATCTCTAAATCTCAGATTTCCAACAGAGATGTCCGTAGTGCAGATAAATTCCAAGCCGTGTGTTGTGTCTACCGTAACACAAAGAACGATGAGCTTAAGAATGAAAACAGAGAAGAATAAAATGGCTGGTTTGTCTGGAGGGTTGAATAAGTTCTGGGTTTAAAGGTGTTTTAGGTAAGATTTGTTCAAACTGGTCAGTATTAGGTCACTAATGGTTACGTTGAAGAATATTTAAATGTTTTTTTTTTACTCCTTGAGCCCGCCCACTCCCACCCATATACACTAAACCCCACCTCCAGAACCTTGTTCACAGAATTCAACTGGAGGTATCGTGATGACTAGAATTAGCATTAGCAAGGATAATCATGACATCACTTTCAAGCATACTTGGACATTCATTTGTTTAAAAGCGGCGTTATAGCTCCATAAAGATGCTAAATTCGACTCCTGCTGATTCGTGACGATGTTCACAAGTGCAGTGACTGTCCTTCACTTCACCCGTGAGTGGGGTTTACTGTTAAATACTTACTGTCCATTTTTTCTGTGAAGAATACTGCTGTTTTAATTACATTATCACTTTTCTTATATAACAGAATATTTAAATATTTAGCTTTGTCTGTTCTCATATCTGACCGGTTCCTCGTTCTGTATGTGGCAGGGTGGCGACGGACCACAATGTGGACAACACGACGGCCATCCTGCGCGAGTGGCTCGTTAAAGTGCAGAGTCTGTATCACTATGTGGAGTGGAGACCACAGGAGGAACCCAGGTGAGACAGATGGTGATAAAATATGACCGTAAAGCCTGTGGAAACTTGCATCTGTTGTAATTAGACACGCATATCTTAACTAGTGAAGACTGATGCTAGCTCCTCGTGCTCTTGCGTTGCCTAAATTTCCTTTTGCACTCCTGTTTTTGTGTTAGCGAGTATGAAGATGAGGACGGCCCGAAGCACTGGTCCGACCTACGCTATGAGCACGTGATGAAGCTACGACAAGCAGCGCTGGACACTGCGAGGCAGATGTGGGCCGACTACTTTCTGGTATGTCACTTAAAATGTTCCCTGATGAGCTCAAACCTACGTGAAACCCCAAACTGAATCCATGGCCGTCTATAGAAAGAGCAGATTGGACGGATAAATCCCTTTCTCCATGTTAATATAGTGAAGAACAGCAAGTATAGATTGAATCAGCGGTGACACTACCAGCTGGAGCACACGCAGTTTAATGTTTCATGCTTTTTTATCCATATGGAGTTAAACCTGTATGGAGCTGTGAGTAAATGAAGTCTTAGAACTTAAGATTTTCTAACATGCAGCCATCTTTTCCACTGACATATGCTAGGGGCTTTTAGCTCTCTGCCCGCTAGCAACATTGTGGCATTAACACACAGGCTCCATGACCATTCGAGGATCATGCTAACTACTCAAACATATCTGATTGCTAATAAAGCCTGATGCTAGTTGCTGACTTGTGTCATTCCTCAACTACATGTAGACTAAAGCTGGAGTAAGACTCAAGTTAATGCACCAATGTCGTATAGACATAGCTAAAAATATCAACTTCAGATGCTAGGCGTCCCGACTGTAGCTGGCCTCAGCTTACTATAAACACACACATTCATTCAGTCACATAAAAATGTCCATTTTGCATGAAACCCAGCCATGTACGTCGGGTCAAATGTCATGTCATGTCCTCTATAGATGGCTGTTTCGGTTTTATAGTATGTCCAGAATCTCTACTCTCTGATTAGCTTCTTTTTCCTTAGCGCTCTGTGCACAGGGTTATAATCTGTCCCATGTGTGACATTTAGTTTGCTGTATGATGTTCGCTGCTCGCCGATCGCCTGTTATTACGGCTGTGTGTGTTTGTAAGCCGCTTCCAGACCACTACAGGGCGAGTGTGTATAAGCATTCACAGGGCCGCGGGTCAGCTGTCCACACTGTTCCCTGCTGCATGTGGTGTGTTATTTCTCTCTGTCTCTCTCTCTCTCTGTCTGTCTCTATCTCTCTCCCTCTTTCTCTCTGTCTGTCTGTCTGTCTCTATCTCTCTCCCTCTTTCTCTCTGTCTGTCTGTCTGTCTCTATCCCTCTCCCTCTTTCTCTCTGTCTGTCTGTCTGTCTCTATCTCTCTCCCTCTGTCTCTCTCTCTCTCTGTCTGTCTCTTTCTCTCTCCCTCTTTCTCTCTCTCTCTCTGTCTGTCTCTATCCCTCTCCCTCTTTCTCTCTGTCTGTCTGTCTGTCTCTATCTCTCTCCCTCTTTCTCTCTCTCTCTCTGTCTGTCTCTTTCTCTCTCCCTCTTTCTCTCTCTCTCTCTGTCTGTCTCTTATCTTTCGCTGTGTTCTATGTTTGTCCTATGTAGCACCTTGGTCCTGGAGGAACGTTGTTTCGTTTCACTATGTACTAACTGGCTGTACATGGTTGAAATGACAATACACTCCACCTGACTTGACTTGCTCTCTTCCTCTCTCTCTCTCTCTCTCTCTCTCTCTGTCTCTCTTTTTCTCTCTCTCACTCTATCGCTCTTACTTGCTCTCTCTCTGTCTCTCTCTCTCTCTGTCTCTGTCTCTCACTTTCACTCTCTCTCTCTCTCTCTCTGTCTCTCTCTTTTTCTCTCTCTCACTCTATCGCTCTTACTTGCTCTCTCTCTGTCTCTCTCTCTCTCTGTCTCTCACTTTCACTCTCTCTCTCTCTCTGTCTCTCTCTTTTTCTCTCTCTCACTCTATCGCTCTTACTTGCTCTCTCTCTGTCTCTCACTCTCTCTCTCTGTCTCTCTCTCTCACTCTTACTTGCTCTCTCTCTCTCTCTCTCTCTCTGTCTCTCTCTCTTTCTCTCTCTCTGTCTGTCTCTCTCTCTCTCGCTCTCTTTCTCACTCTCTCTCTCTCTCTCTCTCTCTCTCTCTCTCTCGCACTCTTACTCTCTGTCTCTCTCTCTCTGTAGTTGGTGGACTGTGATAATCTTCTCACTAACCCTGACGTCCTGTGGAAGCTGTTGAAGGAAAATAAAACCATCGTGGCACCAATGATGGAGTCCAGAGCTGCGTACTCCAACTTCTGGTGTGGAATGACCTCTCAGGTAGTGTGTGTGTGTGTGTGTGTGTGTGTGTGTGTGTGTGTGTGTGTGTGTAATGAAAATGTCTTTTGGGATTTTATGTTTTTGTTGAATGAAGTCACATCACTAATTACAGTGTACATATGTGCCTGTGCCTGTACAAGCATGCTAGTATTAAATGTATATTTAATGTGTGTGTGTGTGTGTGTGTGTGTGTGTGTGTGTGTGTGTCCGCATGCACAGGGCTACTACAGGCGCACGCCGGACTACGTGCGCATAAGGCGTCAGGAGAGGCGAGGCTGCTTCCCCGTCCCCATGGTTCACTCCACCTTCCTGCTGGATTTGAGGAAACAAGCTTCCAGTGAGCTGGCCTTCTACCCTCCACACCCGGACTACACCTGGGCCTTTGACGACGTCATCGTGTTCGCCTTCTCCGCTCGTATGGCAGGTGTGTGTGTGTGTGTGTGTGTGTGTGTGTGTGTGTGTGTGTGTGTGTGAGCTTGCAAGGAGTTGTTCATGTAACATTTATGGAAGGAGTCTCCAGTGTCAGCAGTTTAACAGTCAGAGGTAAAGCTGTATCTTTGAGTTTTTCGACATCTTCAGGACAGAGGAGTTTACGCTTCTTTGCGGTTTCTTAGTAACATCACAAGCTGCGCTTTTTTTGTCTTATTAACTTCAAGAGAGACATAAAGAGAGGGTGGTGAGGGAACGACTGTTTAAAGCTGCTATAACATAAGTGACAACAGGAACTAACTTGCTTCTTGGATGTTCCACAAAACCATGAAAGTGGTGTAAGAGGAATAAAGCGCTTGTGGATGTGTTGTTATAACGGCTTCATGTCAGGCCGTGTGACACCACCCTGGCATTGATTATTTTCCTATAACAGCACGTCCCCAGGCGTTTCATTACTTACAGAAATTCTGTAACATAAGCATTAGCTACTGTACCTTTTTTAGAAGGTACATTTCAGCATTAAACTGACGTTTACTGCACTGTTTCCCAGAATTACTGAATTTATTTATTCATTCTCTGTTTTGACAGAATTTACGACTTATCATTCGAAGCCATTTTTGCCTTCCGACAGTCTGGAAAACTTTAGGAACCATTTCAGGGGAATATATTTTTTAAAAAATGTCTCTCACTTTCTCCAGATGTTCAGATGTACTTGTGTAACCGAGAGACTTACGGCCACTTCCCTGTCCCGCTGCATACCCATAATTCCTTGCGAGATGAGGCTGACAACTTCCTGCACACTCTGCTGGAGGTCATGGGTGAGTTCATGTTAAGGCTTGTCAGATGGATTTACAGGAATAACACTACTGTATACTTTTTCACTCTGTACATTATGATTAAATGTGGTTGTTTTTATGTACCTATGGACTGCACACTTCTCAGTGCACGGTTCTCCGATGGAACCCTCGGTGCATCTCTCTGTCCCTCCTAAACGCTATGATAAACTGGGCTTTGATGAGGTGAGATTGGATTTCTGATTCAGTTCTGATTGGATCATTCACAGGGACGTGTAGAGCAGACATTCCACATAAACAAAAAAAAAACTGTGTAATCGTTGATACGGTGACGTTTTTTTTGTAAGGAGACGTTTATTGAACATTTATGGAAGGAGTCTCCAGTGTCAGCATCAGTTTACACTTTTGTGGTTTCTCAGAAACATGAAAAGCTGTGAATCGTGATCATGAATCGTGTTGTAGGTGTTCATGATTAACCTGCTGAGGCGTCCGGATCGCAGAGAGCGAATGTTGAGGACTCTGTGGGAGCAGGACATCGCCTGCAAGATCGTAAACGCAGTGGATGGCAAGTACGTCTCTCTCTCTCTCTTTCCCTGTCTCACACACACACACACACACACACACACACACACACACACACAAGGCTGATCACTAAATCTCCTCTCTCACTCATGTGTGAGTCTGTCACACACCTTATAAGTATCTGTGTAGAATGTTTCACATGTTCATATCATGTCTCGCTCTCTCTCTCCATTTCTGTTTCTCTCACTATCTCTCTCCTCATCTCTGTCTCTCTTACTCTCTCTCTCGCTCTCTCTCTCTCTCTCTCTCAGGGCGCTGAATGAGAGTCAGATCCGTGCGTTAAGGATCAGCATGTTGCCGGGCTACAGTGATCCGTATCATGGCAGGCCGCTCACTAAAGGAGAACTTGGCTGCTTCCTGTCCCACTACAACATCTGGACTGAGGTGTGTGTGTGTGTGTGTTTATACTGATAGGGAGGAGATTTTGATGGTTTTTAGGGTGTGTATATGTGAGGAAGAAAGACATATGAATATAGTCCTGGTCCCCATAATTATGGAAAAGTGTATTCTGTTTTAACTTCGGTCTGGTGAACAGGATTATGGGATTGTTTACACCAAGAAGGGAACGCACAGTGCTGCCATCAAATATGGCCTATTTTTCCTATATCGACTCCAGCACTAGAGTAAAGTGTGTGTGTGTGTGTGTGTGTGTGTGTGTGTGTGTGGCAGATCGTAGAGCGAGGACTGCAGAGGTCTCTGGTTATAGAAGACGATTTGCGCTTTGAGCTCTTCTTTAAAAGGAGACTTCAGAAACTGATGCAGGAAGTGGAGGCAGAAGGACTCGACTGGGATTTAATGTGAGTACACACACACACACACACACACACACACACACTACTGTACTGCCGGAGTCCAGTTTGGCTCTGATGACACATCATTGTGTAATTGAATTTAATTACACAGCGTTGAATAATTAGAGGGATGGAAGCAGAGAGATGATGAGCGAAAAGTGTCTCCTTTTGTGTTCTAATTAGATGCACAGTAAACTCCAGCACACACACTCACCTCCACATCACCAAATTATTCTGGCGCAATGTCATTTTTTCCACCACACAGCCACATCAGCTAAAAAGGAAGAAAAAAAAAATCAGCAGAAAATAAAATGTGCACAGTCTTATCCGTCTTTTCCAGAACTTACGTTAAGATGGTTTGACGCTGTTAGCTTGGTGTTAGCTAGTGAACTAAAGAGACTGAACCCACGATGCATCACTGCGTCGTAACTGATCTGCGTACAGAGGAGAAAGTCTCGGTGTAACGTTTGTCCTAAGAAAAGACCGGACACTTTGTCGCTTGCTAGTGTGAGCTAATGTAGCTTATTTTGTTCTTTCGTCACACACACAGTTACATCGGGAGGAAGAGGATGCAAGTGGACAAGCCCGAGAAACCGGTTCCCAACATCCGCAACCTGGTCGAAGCCGGCTATTCCTACTGGACACTGGGCTACATGATCTCGTTACAGGGAGCCAATAAGCTGCTGAGGGCGGGGCCTCTGAGCAAAATGCTTCCTGTAGACGAGTTTCTGCCGGTCATGTACAACAAGCACCCAGTGTAAGAGTTTAACACGCTCATGTTTGCGTCTTGGTTCTGGTCAGGTGAAAGAGGTGATGTTTTAGCTTATGATGTTGCTAAAGATTTTTAAGTTTTAATGAATATTTTGAAAAAAGGTGAATAAATCTTTAATTACAGACTAACAGATGCAACGGCGGTGACAAACACCATGGTGTAATGTATAGTCTTTGTTTTTTGTATGAATAGGACACTATTATTGGATCGTTGCTATAGTTACGTCTCAGCCAGCATTATTTTGCTCTGTTATCACTTTTAATTAGATCTTAATATTATAACGATAAACTTGTCTCTGTAGGGAGGACTACATGTCCCACTATGAGGTGAGGGATCTACGGGCGTTCTCCGCCGAGCCGTTACTCGTCTACCCCACGCACTACACGGGAGATCCGGGCTACGTCAGCGACACCGAGACGTCCACCGTGTGGAACAACGAGACCGTACGCACTGACTGGGACCGAGAGCGTTCGGAAAAGAACCGCGCCATGCACTCACACGCTACCTCTGACCTCTGACCTCTCACACAAAGATGCAGGGAGACCTATACAACCACTAGATGGTGCTAGTGAGCAAAACGCACAAGGAGAGGAGTGTGTGATGAGGAACACACTCCACCTCAACAGCAAAATCAGTGTAGCACAAACAATGGAACTGAAGTGATTTTGCTCTGAACATCACGTACTGTTTACTTCATACGGAATCCCATCGGGTAGCTAGCCGGGGTGCTTGATAGCCAAGAGCATTTTTATTAACAGTTCTGCTAAAGGTGAGACGAGACAGTTTTAACATGTAGAGATGTTTGAATTAAAATGAAAAGCCTCATTTCGGTGGATTAGAGAGCTCTGCTCTGGATGGGGTGATGTCCAAACTTCCAGGCCAAGAAAGAAATTGTTATTGATTATTTCGAAGCAGTAGTTGGGCAAAAAAAAAAAAAAAAGAAAGAAATCTACACAATGTTTGATGTCTGAAGTTGCTTTCCGACTAATGTAGCTAGCAAGTAAAGGAAGGTTAGAGCCTCTAGTACACATTTTCACCTTCAAACGTAATGTTTGGCTCAAGTAAAGAAGAGAGCTTCAGACAGTAAACGTGTTCCGGCTGATCCGCTGTGTTTGGGGCAGAGACGTTATCTCAGTAATGTGGTAAATGTGGAGACTATAAGTATTGAAATGGGCTGTTGGGACAGTTTTAGATTAGATTAGATTAGATTAGATTCAACTTTATCGTCATTGCTCAGAGTATGTGTACTAAGCCAATGAAATGCAGTTGGGACACGTTGGGACAGTTGTGCAGTGTGTAATGGGATAATTTATTTTAAATATAAAAAAGATACAATATTATTTCTGTAGAAGCGATCAGCCAGAACTGAGCGTACGACAATTTCTGAGCTACATAAGTAGTCATGAAATAAGTTTTGAGATTTGATCCATAATGTATGAAGACTGTTTGCTTCTTTGGGTTCTGCTATGGTTCCAGTATGCTGCTGGTCCAAAACCAAAGGTCTGCTGGTTTTCAGGACTTTACTAATATTAATGTTAATGATAAAGGGGTATTCAGGATTGTGTTGAAAGCTAACTCTCCGGTTTGTGCAAAAAAAAAGAAAAGAAAAAAAAAGCTATTATTATCAGTTATCGATCTTAAACTGTTTCTGATCGAGGACTGAACTGAAGTACTTGACTTACAGCTCCGGCGAGATTCACTCGTATACTGAAGCGCTTTTCAGAACCGTGACTGTTATTTGTGATTCCTGAGAGAACTGATGCATTTTACTGGAAAGCATTTGGTCCTCTGTGTCTTCGTATGCTAACGTTGTTTTTACCCCCTTCTTTTTCTTTTCTCTTTATAAAACTAGACACAAAAAATGCAGTTATGAGAACAGAGTAAGAATGACGGGCTATAAACAAATGAACTCTGTCATTTGAGTCTCAAAAAAATCTAACTTTAAAAAAGATTTTACTATTTTTCAGACGTTTTGGATTCATTGCGGGAGAGCTAGGCTTTTTTACCAACCAAAAGCCATCTATTGGTGAATTTGTGATACCATAATGTAGTCTTTTTTGTATTTTCTTTTTTTAAATCTCGTAACAAATATATTGAGGCAACACAGTTTTTTTAATTGTTTGTTTTTTACTTCCGCATGACTGATGATTGTTAATGTAACTAAAAGTAGCTTTGTATTTAGTTTGGATCTTTATTGCTGTTTTTTAAACCTATCGTTTGACGTTTATTATCTGATTCCATATTTTTAGTTCATTATGTTTGACACGTCGTCATTTCGGAGAGGAAATTCTGCCGTAATGTGGTTTTTATTTGCGTAACCTGGAAGTGTGAAATGTTTGATTAGTTAAATTTCTTTTTTTAAACTTAGCTGATGTGTTTTTTATTTTGTAACCCATTATTGTTCAGATTTATCGTTTTCATCTGTTACTTTTCAGGTTTATCATCATTTCAGAGAAGTGCCTTAAAACATGGATGTCTGTGAGCCTCTGTAACTCTGCAACTGTCTGACTAACACCGCGTTACGACATTGTCAGCTGATCTGAAGTCAGTTTTATAGGTTTTTGAGGTTAAATTAAACAAGATTGAGGCTGATTGTCATTTTTAACACATCATAATATAATCACTTACCTCTTCTCGTGGTTTATTGTGATATAAATCTGATTATATTATATTATACTTCTCAGGACCAGGGTATATGAGGTGTAACTGATGATCAGTAAATGAAAGACAGATCAGTTGAGATCAGCAGCTTCAGCTGTGTGTGTAAAATACTTTCTGCTTGCAGATTAACTTATTGCTCATTTCCACTAACGGTGTGATCAGTGTTTCTGTACAGAGTGTAGCGGTGTTTAATTACAGCCACAACGTGAAAGGACACAGAGGAGAAACGTTTTGTTCTTTCTTTCTTTCTCAACCTCATGCTATGATTGTATTGGAGGGACGAGGAATTAATGGTGGGAAGCTTTATTTAAAAAATGTAAAAAGACTCTGAGACGGGAAAAAAAGCTCGTTACAGATTGTATCTATAAAACACGTACTCTGTCCTTCACTTTGTCGAGTCGTATTTGTCATGGTGTGTCTTTTTATTCAGCAATACAGAGAAAAATTGTGTCTTCTGTGGTTGTGTGTATTTTCAATAACGAGTCCTTGGCCTTAGATGTGTTGTATGCAGTTCATGTGTTTTTACCAACTCACACCACACAGTGTTGCAGGACTACACACTGGAATCACCGTTACATTTTTCATATGCATACGTTTTTTTTTTAAAACAACAGCAGATGCCTGGATCAGCATCTCGTAAAGCCATCCCTACCATCTTCTCTCATCAGTGTGCATCTGATGCCATTATGGAGCCACTATTTATTTATTTTTATATAAAGTTTATATTTGGAATTTATATATTTCTGTAAACCTTCTTTGTGATGTGACGATATCCATTGTTAAGAGTGCTATACAAATAAAATTGTATTATTGTTGTTGTTCTGTCGCCACAGCGGATCATCGGGCTGCGTATTTGATTTGGCACAGTTTTTACTGACCTTCCTGACGCAACCCTTCCCAGTTATATCCGGGCCTGGGAGCGGCGGTGAGAGCGCACTGTCGTGTGTAACCCCAGTGGCTGGGAATCAGACCCAGGCCGCGGCGGTGAGAGCGCTGAGGCCTAAGCACTCGTAAAGTCATAATATCTGATCTCAAGAGAAAAAAGTCATACTAATATTGAGTTTTATCTCATAATATTGTTAACGTTATTTTTCTTCCCTGGAATATTAGGCCTTTGTTCCTGAAATACTGTAGTTTTATTTCCTAAACATTGGCCCTAAAACGCCATCATAGTGTACATAAAATGTCCTTCCTAACGCACGGCTTCCTTGAAAGTTGTAGTCTTCACTTTTATGTTGATATTTTAGGCTATTTTTGGATCTTAAATTTGGTGGAATAATTCTTTAAAGCTTCACTGTGTAATTAAGGGATCTTAGCTTCCAGACAAAAAGGGTTCTGCTTGGATTGACAGAGGAACACAGAAGAAGCATGGAAGAGCGCTATATTTGCTGCTGACGGCTCTGAGTGATTCCTTGTAAATTCCTTCACCGGATAACTGAACACTTGCACTGCTGCACCGTTATATGGCATTTAAGGTTGAAAAGATGTAAGCAGATACGGGAATGAGCTGAAATTCATAATGTTGGATTATTATAGCATTATAGCATCCTTCCAGTCCAGACGTGAAGACATGCCTCGGAATTTCTTCCTGTACCGCCGTCCTGGTGGTGAAAATAAATTTCCCTGTGTGTCTTCAAACACTGAGTGAAGACCCACCACGGGAAGAGAAGCTTTAGGTCTTACCCACCGGTGTATGAGCACTGACCGACACTGCGAGTGGTTTAGATTGTTGGTATCTTTTGGCTCGGGTTTCTCTGCACATCAGCGTCAACTACAGAGCTTCTGGAAGTCAGTCTGAATAAAAACTTCTTCTAAACCAGTAAATGTGTCAGCTGTAGATACCTTCCACTTCCAGCTGTAGATCTGAGCTGTGTTCATTCATCTCATTTGTGTGTGTGTGTGTGTGTGTGTGTGTGTGCGTGTGTGTGTGTGTGTGTGTTGTATGTTTTTTAGAATAACGCTTTTGTGCTATGAGTGTAATCACGAGCAATCGTCTCTCATTACACACAACCGCAGTGATCATTAACAAACTAAAATTACACACAAACCACCAGGCTGTCTGCAGGCTTAACCACACACACACACACACACACACACACACACAGGAACGCTATATGGCTGAAAGTGTGTGTGTACCTAAACGTCTACAGTATATGTGCTTGTTATGTGCATTACTTTGTGTGAAGTTCTTTATCAGTGTACAGTACAGAACAGTTACGAATAAAACACTGTGTGTGTGGTGCTGCTACAGTAAAATAATCAGTGATGTGGATGTTACAGTTACCATTTCTGACCAATCAGAATGTTCCTTTTATTATTAGTGTGCGTCTGTGTTTAAGGTGTATTTTGTCCTTTATTAATTCTCTCTCTCTCTCTCTCTCTCTCTCTCTCTCTGTCTGTCTCTCTCTTTCTGTTGGATTAAAGCTGTGTTTATTTTTAGCCAATGCAGCTTACAGGGACAGCTTATCACTGAGAGAGATCACACACACACACACACACACACACACACACACACACACACACACACACACACACACACACACACAGTCTGGGTAATGCTGAACTTTGTCCTCAGCCTTGATTGAACCGACTTCTAGTTGATCGTCAAGCTGGACAACACTTGTGTTGGTGTGTTTCTGTGTGTGTTTAATCCTCAAAACAAGAAAGAGCACATTTGTCATCAAAGCATTGAGGAACGCTGGTGTCCACATCTTCACTGATCAAAAGGTATATATATATATAAAAGGTGAGCGAGAGAGAGAGAGAGAGAGAGAGAGAGAGAGAGATGAGAGTGTTCTCATCTACAGCTTGCTGAAATGTCCTGGCTGTTATTTGTGTTCTCATTAGGAGCTGTAGCTGGTTCAAAGCTGCTTGTTGTGAATCAGATTAGTGTTAAGCGTGTGTTCAGCTGAGAGGAACCATGTCTAACACACCGCCTGGTTTACTGCATGTAGACGTGTTAAATGAACAGGAATCAGCAGTCGGGGTGTATGAGACGCCATTACAGCCAGAATAATCACGACTACTGGTATAAATGCTCTTATTATTCCTCTTATAAACCTATTCTCGATGTGTGTTACCACTAAAGGAGTGTCGATGATCTGACGGTGTACTGCGATAAGAAATCATTATACTGTTAACATTACGCTGTATCAGTGTAGATAATAACACAGTATCACACTAAATGTAATTTTAGGTTAAATCCCTTTATAAAGAGATATCAATGAGAAAAGTGTCGTTTGAATAAAATGAGTTTCTGAGTGATTCTTCTTATCTGAAGTGCACTTTAAACAATATTGTACCAGTGTCTGTTACCACATAATTTAATACATCATAGACAGTGCATGCTTATTTAAATACTATAATACTACATCAAACCCCATGATACTGGCTGGATGATTATAATAGTGTGAAAATGAATCGTATTGTTGCAGCTCTGATCAGTAACATAACGCTAGAAGGAAGTACC
>JAKKZN010000026.1:14825272-14845875 GCA_033441825.1 Pangasius elongatus | reverse complement strand
AAAAACTCGCCAGTGACCTGGGCAAGAAACTGGAGGGTAAAGGGGCAGGAGGTACAAGTGTTTTTTTTTTTTACTATGAGCACAGCTGTTTCAGGAAATCATATAACTAAAACACCTAATATTCTGCACCAGACCATCAGATCACCACATCTCTGATAATATTTTATTCGTTGTTTCATGTTTATCATTTATTATATTTAACAAGTGTTTTCGCAAATTCATAAATCTGTGTTTAAGGACTCTTTATTAAAAGGCAGGTGGACTCCTTCATCCAGTGCACACTGAGAAAATCTGAAGACATTATTATTATTATTATTATTATTATTATTATTATTACTTAAAGCATGTGAAGTTTCTCTCAGAAAGTAATGACTCAGCTACACTACGGCCAGTTTATTCTGCTTTGATGTTGTTCTTTTCTTTTTAATCTTTCTGGTTGTTCTGACTAATAACAGCGAGACAGAATGACTCAGATTTGTATTAGCACATTTGTAAAAGCACCTTTTATAATGTTTTATGTAAAATGCAGCTTAAAATTGTTTACAGTCTTTATCAGAAAAATTTAAGGTCTTCATGGCAACTAATTAGGCATCATGAACAAATTTGTTTCATATGAAGCACAAAAGCCCTATACTTATTCACGGCATCAACAAATCATATTTAAGCAACAGGACTAACAGTGTTGGCCTGAGTAACGTTCTGAAACACATTTCTTAATAAATGATCAATTATAAATGTGTGTTTAATAAAAACCCAACAGCCACTTTTATTTACTTCTAAATAATTCTAAGTGAGTAAAACTCATTTAGGTTTTGTGTCTCTCTTATAAACCTTTCTGTTTCCCGCGCTCTTGTCCAGGCCCAGTCCAGGCAGCAGAAGCACACGGTGCGTCTTCCTCTTCCTCTTCCTCTCAGGCTGGTCAAGTCTCACAGAGCATCTCAGGTCAAGAAGGGCCAAGTAACATTCTCGCTCCTGTTCTGTCTGGAGGAAATTATTACGGCCCAGTGACCATGAACCTCACCAGCACTCAGAAGTGAAAGTCTTACACATCTGGAGTGTTTTTCATTCAGGGAAAAAACAAACAGATAATTAATTGTCAATGTGAACTGACCAAATGTTAAATAAAATGACAGCTTTTATACGCAATTTATATAATGTCTTAATAAACCAGAAAAAATATTGCACGTGATATTGTGGTGTATTATGGAAGGTTAAAATAATAAAAAAAAAAAATTCTACATTCTTAAAGACATCAGGTATAGCCTGTTTGGTGTGTGATTCAGTCCTTTATGTGTGTGTGTGTGTGTGTGTGTGTGTGTGTGTGTGTGTGTGTTTTATTTAACAAAAGACACAAGTCAAAACAAATAGAAGCGAGAAGAATTGAACAGAGAAAAAAATGGATTTCAAAAAAGGACAAGAACAATTCAGGAACACGGGCTAAGTGTCGCTCTTCTTTGAGCCATTTTTATTTTCTTTGATTCCTCACCATCCATCCAGATATTCAGTACACGTCGTACTTCTGCAGCATGTCAGCTGTGTGCTCTGGGTCAGAGCTCAAAATGTAAAAAAAAATTAAATAATACCCATAAATGCACAGCATGTCTGCTTCACTTCATGTAGACTGTGGACTGAACCCAATTTAAACATCTGTCACGTGACAAAGTCCTGTTACATCCATATACAATATAATCAGAGATTTATGGAGTTCTAAAAACATATTGTACAAGAAATGCCATGATTTACCTCATTCATCACACCCACCTTCTTACGGATACACAAACACACAACACAATTAGAATGTTATATCGTTAGCGTACACTTTAGCTGGGGTTTTTGAACACGGCCTTGACTTGCTGGTTGCGTTCTTAACATTCTTCACATTGCTAAGCAATCATCCTGTAATTATAAACACTCCACAACACCTTACACGGCTGTGCTAGCTGTGTGTCTTTACGTTCTGTTTGTGTCTTTGTTCTCTCTGTGAGCTGCGTGGTGTCTGTGTAGCGTTGAGGATTTTGCGAAACTCTGCAGAGAAACGGCTTTTCCTTCGTCGCTGATGGATCGTAAGACTCGCCGATGAACACGTGAGACGCCGACTGCACTGAGGACACTGATAACGTTCCCCATCAGCATGTATTCTGTAGTGTGTTTTTTTAATTCTCTGAGCTGTGTAAAAGTCTCAGCACACTGAAAGCACTGGAAACGTGTCCTTATAAACCCTTTAAAATGAGATGAACTTGAGACAACTTTTCCACAATGCAAGTTAAACTTGGGTCCTGTGTGTAAATTAATGCAGTTTTCCACAGGGTGTGATGTAAAGACACTTTTCCCAACATCAAGAGAATAAGAAATTCTGCAGAGGGAAATTTGATCAAGATTTAAACTGTGAACATTTGAAGAAATGTTCAACAATAAGGTTTGTGCTCATCTTACAGTTTTGGTGATCATCATCATGGTTTCTGATACCACAATACCATATTTCACTACACACTGTTCTCATTCATAACTATTTTAACTGAAAAATGATTTCAAGGTGTTCCTGGTCCTGGAGAATCCTCTGTCCTGCATATTTTAATGTTTTTCCTGCTCTAATGCACCTGATTCAAATTACCAGCTCTCTTTGACTTGAAGTAGGTGTGTTAGAACCCTAAACTGTGTAGTACGGGGGTTCTCCAGGACCAGGATTGGCAAGCTGAAGAGTTCCCAGTTCCCAGAGTTTCAGTTGCACTTCCTGGTCTCATTCTTCCCACTGGGTGTGTAGTGACAACAAAAGACATTACTATATCTACCACGTGAAAGGAGTCAAATATGATTCACCTATGAGATATTCATCAAGCTTATTAGCTACCAGACAGCTGAAGCACCACACCTCGGGTCCTGGGGCTGTGGTGGAACAGTGTTTAGAGCTCTTGACTACCGATTGGAATGTTGCAAGTTGAAATCCTGGCACGGCCAAGCTCTCACTGTTGGGTCCTTGAGCAAGGCCCTCGACTACTAAAATAAACTGCTATCCATCTGCCAATTAACAACCGAATAAATGTAAATGTTCTTCACTGCCACTGGGAAAAGGTCCTACACAACATCCTACAGCAGAGTGCGTGTATATTAGGATCCCGAATAGATCCCTTTTTGGAAGCTAAGAACCCTTGAGATCACCATGAAATGTCTTGATTTGATTCCGTACACTGACATCTTTCCTTTTGAAACTGAAAGTCAGAATGACTGATTTACACAACAGCCAATAACCTTCGTGATACACCGCACCACGGTAAAGACAGAATCGCATCCTCCATCAGTCTGAAGTAGTGACACTCTTCAGAAAAGTCACATAATCACCAACTCACACAAACTCCACCCACATGAATAAACTCCGTCTGAAGACGCACAGCAAATAACACACAGACGAACCACGTTTACTGATAACAAGCTGCTACTGTAGACACACCCCTGTGGGCGGAACTTACACATTCTAGAGGGCATTTAATTGGAGGAATGCAAGACTAGTACAGACTGAGTCATCAATAATTAATTACTTGTTTTCCTGTTAGTGATGAAATATAAAATGAAATTTTACTATTTTTTCTAGATATTCTATAATATTGGTGTCCATATTTTTTCAGGAGAAGATCGAATAGTGTGACTGCCTGCATGACAGTGCATAGTGCTTTGGCTCCTGAATGAAACAAAATGTTTCTCGAGTTCTCCTTCTTCTTTCCATTTTTAATTTGACTTCCAAAATCTCCAACAGCCTCTTCAGCTGAGTGTTTTCTGTCCTCCAGCTCTGTGATATCTGACACGGTGAGATCGGTAATTACAGATTTACTGCAGCTTGATACTCGGACTGACACTGAAAATTCATCATCATCATCATCATCATCATCATCATCATCATCATGGGGTCTCAGAGTGGCTGACATCCGGAGTTCAATGAGAATGAGAATACTACTTCTCAGAGATGTGTACTTATAGAGGAATAACTATACGGACTGTTTTTTTTTTTTTTTAATTTTTTAATTAACAGTTCACTCGGTAATAAAGGCTGACAGATCGTTCAAACTAACACAGCTTTCAAAGCTACACAATCAATCAGTATTTTTAGCCAAATAAAAACATTTCCACAATTAGACTATGTGACAGTATCAACAGAATATCTTCTGGCATTAAACAGACTAGACTCTTCAGTGTAATATGTATGGTATTTAATGGTTTATTTGTTCTGCTTTTCCAGCTTTTATGGTTAAATAATGGAAACGCCAAGCAGAATTTGTCTTTATAGCACCACCTACTGGTACAGCAGAGAATTCCAGGACAAATATAGCCTGAGTTTTGTGACACAGGGTCCAGTCATGGCACATACTGTATATTATGGGCTGAAATTGTCCCTTATAGCAGCCACATTATTACATATTATGCCATTTGTATTCAGAGTTGGATGGATTTATTTTAAATAAAATAAACCTGACTTTATAATCTGTATAACTAGACATGACATTAGTGTCCCATGTCTTGTATGCACTTGTATAAATTATTGATTAGGATCAGATTAACAAGCAGCCTGTTAGCTTTATACTATACAGACTTCAGTAAAATAACATTCATTCTACTAGCAACTGTCTAAATATCCTTTCATGTTTTCTTGTCAAACTGTTAAAATAATCTTCTCGTCTCTTGAACGCTAGCTTTTGCGATATAACCTGGTTTTGTAGCTCATGTTTCACTGCTTTGTGTAAAAGAATCTGACAAATTGTGCAGACGTACATATAAATGTACCACCACCAGTACTAATGGTACTAAAAAAAACTTAATAATCAGCATCAAGATTAAAGCTGTTCTAAATAAGCTGAAGTAATTTTTACATTTTGAACCACTGACATTTGAATTCTTTATTGTAAATCAAATACACACACACTTTTGTGTAGTGATTTGGCAGAAATAGAAAAGAAAATTTTTGCATTCATTGAGCAACACCATGTAATCAGAATATACAAAACAATGCATTCATTTTTACTGCATGATACCTGTCATTTAAAAAAAAGTAAGAAATATATCATAAATAAATATACACAAGGAAAAAAAAAATACTCAAATATGATTGTTGTCAGAACATGGCTTTGAAAATTAACTGAGGTGAAAAAGAAAAAAAAAAACGATAATAATACGACTGATAAACCAGGACTCGGTCCCTTACATATCCACATATAATCTATGTAACAGTCATCAAGCCATGTCTTATGTAGTACATTGAACGGGGTTGTCCCGGATATGAAAGTGTGTGTTTCTTATGGTAAAGAAGTGTAGTTAACGAGGTGTAACTCTTCGCACAGTCAGAGCACTGTCACGGTCTCTATACTGTGCGTTTTTCTGCGGTGGCTCGTGAGATGACCCAGCTGAATGAAGGTCTTGTCGCACTGCGAGCACCGATACGGCCGCTCTTTCGTGTGTGTCCTCTGGTGATTCTTCAGATTTGAGGCATCCACAAACTGTTTTCCACAGGTTCCACACAGGTACGGTTTCTCTCCAGTGTGCCTTCTCTTGTGTATTTTAAAGCTGCACAAGCGTGTAAATGTTTTAGCGCAGTGTGAGCACTGATACGGCTTTATTCCCGTATGCGTCCTCTGATGGTTCTGAAGCACGTGTAGGCGAGTAAAGGTTTTGGGACAGTGAGCGCACTTGTACGGCTTTTCTCCAGTATGAGTTCTCTGATGGAGGTGAAGAGCGTCTAAGCGGCTGAATGTTTTTTCACATTCCGAGCAGTGATATGGCTTTTCTCCGGTGTGTATCCTTTGATGGATTTTAAAAGAAGAGAACTGAGTAAATGTCTTATTGCACTGAGAGCACTGGAAAGGTCTTTCGCCACTGTGTATCCTCATGTGTCTGTTGTATGAGGATGAGGTAGGAAACATCCTTCCACATTCAGAGCATGACTTAAAGACCTTAGCAGAAGGCAGGTAGGAGCACTCACCTATAACAACAAAGGTTAGAAATTGGCATAAGAGAAAACATAAAAATCTAAAAATCTCATTCGGTCACATCATCCATCACCCAATGCATCCTCCTGTGCATCATTCTTTCCATCACGCCATCCATTCACCTCTTCATCAAACCACCCAATCACCCATTACTACATTCAATCACTGCTTGGTCAATTCACCATTTACACACATTTCAATGGTAAATTCTTCATTCCATCTATTCAGCACTTTATTTACCCCTTAATCACACTGTCCATTCTTTATCTCATCCCTTAATCACTGTTCCATTATTTCATCCATGAGAGCATCCAAGGTTTCATTCATCTACCTATTCTCTGTGCCACCATACGTCCACCCACCCAACCATCCACTCATTCATCCACTCAGAGTACATCTGCCCCACGCCCAGGTGTATAGTCCATCTTGGAAAATCGCTTTGACCTCAACCTATATTGGCAGGTACTCCTCAATCCTTTATCATCCACACCAGGCTCAGGCAACATCAGAACCGTCTTCAGCTTCCATGAGACCCCTGTGTTCTTCCAGCTCTTATAGGATATCACGCTATGGCCTCACCATCACTACATCAAAGACTGCCTAGATAACTTGTTTTGTCACTTGACACCAATAGTAACAGACTGAGGAGACTGATTTTTCCACCAACCCAAAAAAAAGCCTTCTGGGGCAGTAATTGGAGTATCACATCAAGTGTCCTCAAATACTGCTATTAACATCACTTCCTTGTAGCATATCCCCTTTCAGATAGAAAGAATACACTGCCACAGAGGAAACCACATTGAAATGCGGAAACCTAGATTTTAGCTAACCCTAAGCCCAGTACACTTTGCAGATCGACACATGTAATGGTGTGTTGTGGTCACTGCTCAGAGGTTCTACTGCTGCAAAAGCGCTGTTAAAGACAAGAGACACTGTCAAGTGCACAATTTTTCCTACTACCCTAAAGTTCTAAACTCTAGTTCACTAGATTTCCTCTGTTCCACTCTAGTGCATGCTGTGGCTGAGGAACACCAATTCCCATGTCACCTGCAGGTGCCTTGATGTGCAGGACTGCTCATTTTTGGGGTCCAAGCACTAAGTGTTTATTTTTCAACAGTTTGGCGATTTTTGAGATGCTTGGCATGCTCAAAAGCTCATGCAAGTGTATTAGCAATAGTTCTCAAATTCATCTGACATACCTGTCATGTTTATCTCCTCATTTTCCTCCAGTGATGCATCACATTCTTCTTCTTCACTATTAGATATTTCTATTGATTCAATTTTACAATCTGATTGCAGCTCACCACAGAAACTCACTTCTTCTTCAGAAGGCTCCTTTTTAATAATAGTTAATGTACTGCGTCCATCATCACACCGCTCGAGGGTGTACTCGTTCTCCTGTTCAGATTCACAATCCCATCCGTCTTTAGAGGTCGATAAATCTTCATGCTCATCACTGTATACAAATGACTCAATATCCAACAGATCTGGTTCTGTTTTGATATCAAGTATCAAACTGTTCACATCTTCCTGTGGTTTGTGTGTCTCTCCAGCACGGCCCTCATGCCGTTGCATGAGTGTGGACACGGGTTGCATTTTAGGCAGAAAAGAGTCAGGAAAAAAATCCTGAAATTCCTGTTGCAAAACAGGGAAAAACAGGAACATTAAAAAGGCCACCTCGAACACCAGTGTACAAGCACCCTCAGCTCTCGAGTGTTCAGTGGATATAAAAAGTCTACACATCCCTGTTAAAATGGCAGGTTTTTGTGATGTTTTGACAGAAAAAAAAAAAAGAAAATACTTTAAATCATGTCAGGACCTTTTTCACCTTGGTGAAATTGCAACCTATAAAAAAAAAAAATCAAGTGACAAACAACCAGAAATGTTTTATGGAGAAAAAAAGAAAAACTAAATATTTCCAATACCCAGCTTGCATAAGTGTGCACACCCTTTTCTAACTGGGAATGTGGCAGTGTTCAGAATCAAACACTAATTAGTATACACCTGCCATCAATTAAAGTGAGTGATTAACCCCAAATAAAGTGCAGCTGTTCCTGGAGGATTTTTCCTGACATCATCTTGGTAACATCCAACTAGAAAAGTCATGGACCACAGAGAGCTTACAAAGCAGGTACGGGAACTCAGTTTTGAAAAATGTTCAATCAGGAGAGGCTTACAAAAATATTTCCAAGGTATGGATATATACCATGGAACACTGTAAAGGCAATAATTCTCAAGTGGAAAAAATATGGCAGAACTGTGACATTACTAAGAACAGGACATCCCTACAAAACTGATGAGAAGATCAGGAGACATCTGGCCAGAGAGGCTGCTAAGAGGCCTATAGCATTACAACATTCAAAGAATTCCAGAAATTTATTCCCCAAAAAAATCCAATCTTTCAAAACCACATGGAATAATGTGTTATGGTCTGATGAAAGTTCATCTTTTTGGTCATAATACCAAAAGATATGTTTAAAGCCCCCCAAAAAAAATAAATCACCAAAACACCACCATCCCCATAGTGAAGCATGAAGATGGCAGCATCATGCTTTAGAGCTGCTTTTCTTCAGCCAGAACTGGGTCTCTAATCAGGGTGGAGGGAATCATGAATAGCTTCAAATTCCAGTCAAGTTTGCTGCAAAACCTCAAGGCTTCTGCTTCAACACTTAAGATGAAGAGGAATTTCACCTTTCAGCATGGCAACAACCCAAAGTACACCTCCAAATCAACAAAGGAACGGCTTCACCAAAAGAAGATCAATGTTTCTGAATAGCCGAGACAGAGCCCAGACCTGAATCCAACTAAACATCTGAAGCAGGCTGTGCACAAGAGATGCTCTTACAATCTGATGGAGCTCGAATGTTTTTGCAAGAAAGAGAGAGAAAATATTGCCAAGTAAAGATGAACCACGCTGATAGACTCTTAACCAAAAAGACTGAGTGGTGTAATAAAATCACAAGCTGCTTCAAATAAAGCATTAGTCTAGAGATGTGCACACTTATGCAACCAGGTTACTGTACATTTAATTTTCTCCCCCTAAAGTGATTCTTATTGTTTTTCACTTTAACGTACATGTTGCAAATTTCACAATAACGGTAGAAAAGGTTCTGACGTGATTTATCTTGGTTTCATTTTATACATCACAAAAACTTGCCATTTTAACAGGGGTGTGTAAACTTTTTATAGCCACTGAATATTCTAAACTAAATGTCTGCTGAACTCTGGATTGTGATTGGCCAGAAGGTGTTGATATTCTATAGTAACAGATCATTGGCTTGTATAGTGGACACTCCACATAATGTAAAGTTAATAATAGAACAAAAAAATTTAATACATAAAAATGTGCGATCATTGATATGAAATTTTCTGTCAGCAGACATTTTTACGGAAGGAGTCTCCAGTGTCAAAGCATTAAAACATAAGAGGTAAAGCCGTAAATATTTTTTCCTGACACGGGAAAGTCTTCGGGTCAGATGATTTTATGCTTTGTGGGTTCTTGCTAACATGACAGGCTGCGTTTTTATTTATTTTATTTTTTGGTCCATTTTATTAAACAAGGAGAGAGAAAATAGAGAGACTGGCGAAGGAAGAATACTAGCTTGAGTAAGTATAAATATAAATGGATAAATAGTATGACATGATTTTTTTTTAATAAATATGAAAATAAAATTGTTGGCAAACAACTGTGGTATAAGATACGTATATGACGGTATTTAGTTTTGATAAATTTAATCAAAGTAACAATGCAAAGTACTGAATAAGAAAAGAAAGGGAAAAGAAACAGACGATAAACTCATTTCAACATTCTGTTGAAAATTACAATGAAAAAAAAAAACAATGATCAACAAAAGCATGTGATTATGAATAGATCACCAGATCTCCACCAGATCTTCCAGCCCTGAAAATCAGTGCAGTATAAACTTGGATGTTTACTTTCCCTCTAAATGAAAAGGTAGCTCCAAACCTCATGCCCTTCCTCCTGCTTCAGCTGCAGCCTGGTGTCCTGCAGGGACAGATCCGTTACTGAGCTCGTGCACAAAGCCTCCATTATTTACCTTCAGAGAAGTCAGCAGAAACCAAACACCTCACTAAACACGCAGACATAAATGCTTCAGGAGTCTTAAAAAACCGTTTATAACAGCGCCAAGCTTCATATAAAGTGTCACGGGTGAGAATTAAACCTGGGTTTAATCGGGTTTAACTCCTATTTGACCATCATTTCTCTCCCGCCCGCTGATGGCGGCTCTCACTAGTCCATTCGTAAACACGCTTCCGCTTTTATGGCGGTGTGACGTCACGTGCGGAACGGTGCCCATTCCTCATTGGTTAGGCCGTGTGTCAATCACAAATTTTGCCCAATCGGATTGCACCAAATAGTAATCGCTGCCACTAGGATCGAGTGATATATGAAGGTAAATGGGGCAATATTTTGTTTCAAGGCTAGATGTTTCTCCTTCTTTTTCTTCTTCGTATCATTTCGAGCACTTTATTAGGAACACTATACTAATCCTGAGTGGGGCTCTCAGTCACTTTGCTCTCAAATCAGCCTCTGTTCTTCATGGCATGGTTTCCACAAGATGTTAGAAACACTCCTCTGGGATCCTGGTCCATGTTGAGAAGATTGGATCATGCAGTTCCTGCAGATATTTCAGGTTCACGTTCATGCTGCGAATATCCCGTTATACCACGTCCCAAAACTGTTCTACTGGACTCAGATCCGATGACTGGGAAGGCCACTGAAGTACGCTGAACTCATCGTCATGTTCATGAAACCAGTTTGAGACGACTTTTGCTTTGTGACATGGTGCATTATCATGCTGTAAGTAGCCCTTAGAAGATGGTAAATTGTGGTCATGAAGGGATGCTCATGATCAGCAACAATACTCAAATACACTGTGGCAATCAAGCCATGATTGATTGATTATTAACGGGCCCAAAGTGTGCCAAGGAAATATCCCCCACACAATTACACCACCTCCACCAGCCTGGATTGCTGGCACAAGGTAGGTTGGGTCCATGGATTCGTGCTGCTGGAGCCAGATTTTGACCATATCATGTATGTGCCTCAGAACAGGCTACGTTTCTTCACCTTCTTCTTCGCCTACATTTCTTCACCTGTCCAGTGTTGGTGAGCCTGTGCCCACTGCAGCCTCAGCTTTCTGTTCTTGGCTGACAGAAGTAGAACCTGACATGGTCTTCTGCTGTTATAGCATGTCCGCCTCAAATTCTAACATGCTTTTCTGCTCATCACAATTGTACAGAGTGGTTATCTGAGTTACTGCAGCCTTTCTGTCAGCTCGAACCAGTCTCACCATTCTCCGTTTACCTCTCTCATCAACAAGACGTCTGAGATCACATTTTCCCCCCATTCTGATAGTTAATGTGAACTAACAGAAGCTCTTGACCTGTATCTGCATGATTTTAGGCACTGCACTGCTGCCACACGATTGGCTGATTAGATTATTGCATGAATGTGTAGGTGTACAGGTGTTCCTAATAAAGTGGTCAGTGAGTGTATATATGCACACACACAGAACGATAGGCCTTTTTATTATACTTTTTTTTTATTGAATGTTTTTGTGGGCATCAGATTGATAGGTCAAAGTCTTTTTTTCAAATGATATGAAATGTACAAAGCTGCAATGCTATCATCATATTACAACTGTTTTACAAATATATAAATTTAAGGCCAAGCTGATTTTAAATGATTGACAGCACTGATTCCAGACTTTTATAAAAATCAGATATACAAAAAATTTTTTTTTTTTAACATTGCCTCTATGCCTCAGTCGTTTATTTGGCCATTTAATCCAGCTGGCACAAAGTCAGAGAGCCGCTTTCCACGCTGAACCCCGGAAGCACTGGCTTCTTAAACACTGTGCAGAATGTGTGTATGTGTTTAAGTGTGTGTGTATCTGGTGAGATGCTGTAAAAGGACAGTGTTCCAGCAGGCCAGTCCAGATACACACCTATCCTGTTCGACTTTGGCATGTCTACGTCTGTGTCCTCTGAATCGTGGCTGGCATAGAAGCGTTTGTTGTTAACACTTATGAGCATCCAAGACATCGGGTTTGACCCAAACCTTATTTGAACGTCCAACGGTGCCAGGTCCATCTCTTTCCTCTGAATGTCAGGATACGCGATACCAATTTCTGGTGATGAGTCTTCCAACAAGACTTCCCAGTAACAGCGATGGCTCAGACTCTCGTTACACAGAACCTGTTGATACAGCTGAAATCTCTCCGGGTGATCTGGGTACTGCTGATCTTGGATCGTGCATGAGACCTTCTTGTTTGACTCGGACAGACACAGCTTTTTGTGGGCCGTGTTTGGGTTGAAGGTGAGATCACAGGCATCTGCAGGAACAAAAACATTTTTTTTTTTTTTATCTCATAACAATATCATATTTTAGCAGGTACAGCCCAGCATTAGCAATAGTCTAACTGTAATAGGCCCTTTTTAATTACAGACAGGAGATTTGTCTGGATCAGCAATACATAGTAATATACACTGGAGCAAATTATTACGATATTGCAGTGTTGAATAATTTCCTATAACAGCAGCCCTGACAGTAGTGCAGCTGCAAATCGCAGGTTTACGTTAATGCACTCGTTATAATATGTTATCGTTACTATAGTAACACCTCATTCACTGTAACCTGTACATCAGACGCTCCAAATAAATGTAATAAAACACGTGTGTAATCATTGATATGGTGAAGGTTTCTGTAAGGAGATGTTTATTTAACATTTATGGAAGGAGTCTCCAGTGTCAGCGCTTTGTAACACTCAGAGGTAAAGCTGAAACTTTAAGTTTTCCGACATCTTCAGGACAGAGGAGTTTACGCTTTGTGGTTTCTCGATAACATGACAAGCTGCTTTAATTTTTAAGGGACTTTAATTTTTGACCAGTTACAGACATTGTCATAAAGATGAAGGTAAATCAAAGAGGGGCCAAGAGAGGCTGAGAGGGGCAAAGAAGAAAACATAAAGAGACAGGCAGGAGCACTTACACTTTTTGATCCCTGCTTTGATAAATCGTTCACTTTTTGGTTCCATCCTACAGAAAGAAAACAGAGTTGCATCACAATCAAAGAAACACATTATTAATGTACAATTATTTGAAATACACTTTGAACAGTGTATTATAATTTACACTATATGGCCAAAAGTATGTGGACACATGACCATCACACCCATGTGTGTTTTTCCCCAAACTGTTCCTACAAAGTTGGAAGCACACAATTGTACAGAACGTCTCTGTATGCTGTAGAATTACAGTTTCCCTTCACTGGAACTAAGAGGCCCCAACCTGTTCCAGCATGACGATGCTCCTGTGCACAAAGCGAGCTCCATGAAGACATGGTGTGTGAAGGTTGGAGTGGAAGAACTACAGTGTACTCGAGAACTTGAATAAAATCTTACCTGAGTGTCCCCAGTTTGCAGTTTGGATTATTCAGTAGATCAGAGAGCAGCTTTTCTCCATCAACTCCTGGATTATTGTAGCTCAGATCCAGATCTCTCAGGACTGATAAGGAGTTTGAAGTCAGAGCAGATGCCAGTAAAGAAAATCCTTCTTGTGTCACTAAACAACCAGACAACCTAAAAAAAAAAGGAAGAAATGAAAGCAACATAGTGACCAGCACAGTTTAGCTTTAGAGTATCATTTGAAAACTAACCTCAGTATCTGCAGTTTGCACTGTTCATTGCTGAGTCCATCAGAAATGATCTTCACTCCTGAATCCTGCNAGCAGCTCTTCTCTGTGAGGTTACACCAGCTCAGCCTGGATTTAGAACACAGCCAAAAACAAAGATTTCATAATTTACTTTAACATACAAAACTCTGCATGTGGTTGTAATAAAGCAGGTCACAGAAAGATCAAGTAAAGAGATTAACTAGCAGTATGGGTGCCAAGTGGATGTATTTTCCAATACATTCAAAATTTAAATGATTTTTGCAGTTATTTATCAATATTTGCCTCAGAATTTGCAGTTTACAGTATAGATTTTCTGCTAAGAGCAGATCCAGTATTGTGTCCTGTGGTAACTGGTGCACAATTTTGGAATGCTATGCACATTTTAAGCTCAAGCAGCTGCACCTCTGCACGGAAGCACAAGTCCTTATCAATCACCATTATTCTCTATGAAGGTAAGGGTAAAACAAGGCTGTGTGCCTTGACTAAAACCTCTTACAATATGCAGATACTCGGCACTGTGTGCACTGTGTATTATTTATTTTGTGTAGTAGTTACCACCCAAAAATCTTACTGTCCAACAGCAGACTTCACCCATGCAAATTTCTCAGTTCAACATAGATGACCCTCAATGTTGTCAACAGTTTCTGCTACACTATATGGCTAAAAGTTTGTGGACCATCACACCAATATTTGGTTCTTTCTCAAACTCTAACCACAAAGTTGGAAGAACACAGTTGTATAGAACGTCTTTGTATGCTGTAGCATTACAGTTTCCCTTCACTGAAACTAAGAGGCCCAAACCTGTTCCAGCGTGACAATGCCCCTGTGCACTGAGCTCCATGAAGACATGGTATGTTAAAGTTGGAGTGGAAGAACTCGAGTGTCCTGCACAGAGCCCTGACCTCAACCCCACTGAACACCTTTGGGATGAACTGGAACACTGACTGCACCCCAGACCTCCTCACATCCCAACATCAGCGCCTGATCTCACTAATGCTCACTAGTCCTCCAGGGAACCCCTGATCCTAGGATATCACTGGTTGCTGCTTCACGACCCTCAATTTTCTTGGATCTCTGGAACTCATGGGACTATTTCATTGGGGTCCTGCATGTAAGGAATCCTGCATCCTCATCCAACCTGCCTGCATCCCCTGTGGCTGGGACTCAAGGTACCCTTGCAGCACTTGAAGAGGTCGGTGCCTGTTCTTTGAATAATCCATTAGATTTGGCACTTTTGACCCTTGAAAACTATGACTTGAGAGAAACAGTGTGCTACTGAGCTGCCCCTCATAGGCCCTATGATTGTGCTATTGACCTCCTCCCTGGCAAATTCCCACCTAGAGGTCATCTATATTCCCTATCTGACCCAGAAACTGAGGCCATACACGAATATATATCCAGGATGCCTTAAAGACTGGCTTTATTCACCCCTCTACTTCACCTGTTAGTGCTGGTTTCTTTCTTGTTTCAAAAAAAGATGGTGGTCTTCAGTACTTCAACTGGCCACTGGAAATACCAGAGCATGCCCTTTGTATTAGCCAATGCTCCAGCAGTATTTCAGGCCTTCATCAATGATGTTATGCGAAAGATACTGAATCTCTTTGTGTTTGTTTATCTAGATGATACTGGCCTTCTCAAACTCTCTACAGGAACATATTCAGCATGTCCAGCAAGTTCTGAATAAGCTACTTGTGTGTCACCTTTTCGTTAAACTTGAAAAATGTGAGATCCATTGTCCCAAATCTCATTTTTAGGTTATGTTGTTTCTCAAGAAGGCATCCAGATGGAGCCAGAGAAGGTATCAGCCATCACCAGGGGGCCCCAGCCCAAAACATTGAAGCAAGTACAGAGATCTCTTGGCTTTGCAAATTTCTACAGGAAGTTCATTCATGAACTTCAGCACAACCGCAGCACCTTTTTCTGCTCTAAATCCAATTTGACTTAATTTGTTGAGGTTTGGAGTAAACCTAGTGAATATGGAGCATTTAGTTGCATATAAGTGAAACAAGATCCTGTAAGTGATTCACAATTTTTTTTTTTTTTTTTTAAAGAAAGGTCCATCCACATTTGTGCATCCAAGATGCACAAATATTTTTCAGAAATAAGTCTTTGGGTCACAAATATTTTTAAAATGCAGAACCTCAATTCTCTTGTTGTTTATTTGTGGAGCAAAATGAAGTAATTTTGTTGACAATTTAACAACTTTCTTTATTATTTTGATACACACAAACCATCAAATCACATTTGATTTGGCCAAACACTGTTGTACTGTAATTTACTGTAAAATATTTCTAGATTCATAGATAAAAGATTTAGTTTAGAAGCAAAGGATTAACTTAGCGTCTAAGTGTTATCAGTGCTGCTTTACAGAAGCGTAGACATCATGTGACTCCTCTGAGAAAGCAGAAGTGTCATTAAGCACATGTGATCTCTGCTCAAAGCAGAGGTTAGAATAGAGTAGGGAAATGGATTGTGTTGAAGTGGTATGTGGTGTATAACTCTGAGGTTGTGGACAGGTTGGAGAGGGTGGAATAACACCACACACCACTGCTTCAGGATGTTGAAGTTGGGTTTCTCCAGAGCAGCCCTGGATTGCTGCAGGTTCACTGTGGGATGGAGGAGAGCGAGTCCGGGTTCGACTCGATGTTGGAATAGCATAGATGGTGGAATCTGGGCTCCGGATAGTGGCTAAACAGGTGCTGTTTGTTGGGAGGATTTCGTCATTCATACAGATGTCCTGAAATAAATAAAAGGAAAATGAATAAAAGATATGTGTATAACAAATAATATCACTATCAATATCTAGATTTGGTATTATTTTTAATTATATCTGCATGTGATATTTTCTAATGAATTTACCTGGTTCTATTTCCCAAAATTTAAACCACAACAAGCCTGACCAGCAGTTACTAAAGTTGAATGAAAGAACCCACATGAAAGTAAAATCCTCTTGCTCATGCAACATTTTTGTTTGGATCCCAAATGGCCTGTGGAGTATTCTGGCACAACTCTTATTAATATCTGTATTTGTACCTGTTTAGAACACACACACACACACACAGAACACACACACACACACACACACACACACACACACACACAGAGTGACCTTATCCACTTACCACATGAGCCTCTGTGTGATTTTCAGACTGTGTGGAGGCTACAGGAGACAAAACAGCTTGTCTTTAAATCAAAACACATTTGCATAACAAATGTAGAAAAATTGAGTGTGTTATAAAGTACTTGCTTTACTACCTGCTTTTGCCTTGTTGTTCTTCATAATGAAGAATATAACACTTGTAATCCCACACAGCAGCATAACTCCAGCCAGAGAGACTCCAAGATACACAGATTTATCTGAAGAAATGATTTAACAAATAAAAATGTGATGCACAGGCGTGGATGCAAATTTGTACATGCATTTGATGCTGTTTATCATGACATGACGATGCCCCTNAATGAACACAAATCCCCACAGCCTCGCTCCAACATCTAGTGGAAAGCTTCCCAGAAAAGTGGAGCTCATTATAACAGCACACACAGGGAATAAATCTGGAATGAGACGTTCAACAAGCATATATGGGTGTGATGGTCAGGGGTGCACATACTTTTGGACATATAGTGTATTTGTGTATGGTTAATTTGTGAATTGTCTAGCCTTGTACAATTCATCTAATGCCAGGTCGCTGAAGTTAACATGACAGATCAGAAGTGGTGGTCCAACTGATCCGTAAATTCATCATAAACCCGGAAAGGACATAAAATTACTATGATTTATTATCATCTTCATGTCGGCAGCCATATTGAGACCCATGCGAGGTGCTAGCTATGTGTGCATGTAGCTAAACTGCCATATGACTCGAGCATGGCGTTAACGTGTGAAGTGAACGAGGTTGGAGAATAGTGTAAGAATGTTAAAGATTACCAGCATTCATATGACATCATCAGATGACATCATCATGCTGCTCATATATAAATATATTAAAAAAAATGCTCGCCAAAATAGTTAGCATCATATCGCATCATAAGATCCAGCAGTTGAAGAAGAGTGCAGATGTTTTGGCTCTGAGCTGCCAGGCTTTCAGTGATCGAGAAGCTTACACAGATGAGCGTTTAAACACTCCTGCTCCGAAGACTTCCCGCGAGATGAAAGCGAGAACGTGGAGTGGCATGAAGCGATGTTATCATCTTATAATATTTAGAGTTTCAGAATTTGGAAAGAAACATCCAAGTATCATATTCCCATATTTGCAGAAATATCTCCCATGCCTCATTAAAAGAAAAAAAAAACTTTAAAACTTCTTCCCAGACCCGTCTGAAAGGCAAAAAACCCCGCAGCATTTCTCCAGAGCAGATACGTGATGGTGCTGAAAGCCCCGGAGCTGAGCTGTCAGTGCTGAGAGACGTGTACGAATTACAGCCTCGAGGACAGGAGCTCTGGAGAGAAATGACCTCCTCACAGCCGAGAGTGATGAAGGAGAGGAGTTATACCCAGTCTCTCGCTCCATCTCTCCGTCTTTAGCTAAAAGCTTCTTCTGCTTCCTCACATTCATCACCACCATCACTCTGCTCAACGTGTTCCTCATCATCAGCTTCATCACGCTGAGCAAAGCAGGGACCAGGTGAACCTCCAGCTTTACCCAGAAACACCATGTCACGCACCAACACACACCAGCAATACACACCAACAACAACAACACGCACACCACCAACACACACCACTACCCACCACCACCACCAACAACAACAACAACACGCACACCAGCAATACACACCAACAACAACACACACACTAACAACACACACCAACACACACCAGCAATACACACCAACAACAACAACACGCACACCACCAACACACACCACCACCAACAACAACAACAACAACAACAACACGCACACCAGCAACACACATCAACAACAACACACACACTAACAACACACACCAACACACACCAGCAATACACACCAACAACAACACGCACACCACCAACACACACCAACACACACCACCACCACCACAACCAACAACAACAACAACACACATCAACAACACACACACTAACAACACACACCAACACACACCAACAACAACAATAACAACACAACACACACACACACACACACTAACAACACACACCAACACACACCAGCAACACACATCAACAACACACACTAGCAACACACAGCAACACACACTAGCAACACACACCAGCAAAACACACCACTAACACACACCACTAGAGCCCAAAGAGAAACATCCTCTGTGTCCCTACAGCCAAGAACCATCTTTACTCCATCACTCTCATTAACTCTGAATCACTCTCATTAACTCTGAATCACTCTCATTAACTCTAAATCACTCTCATTAACTCTGCATCACTCTCATTAACTCTAAATCACTCTCATTAACTCTGAATTACTCTCATTAACTCTAAATCACTCTCATTAACTCTGAATTACTCTGAATCACTCTCATTAACTCTGAATCACTCTCATTAACTCTGAATCACTCTCATTAACTCTGAATTACTCTCATTAACTCTGAATTACTCTGAATCACTCTCATTAACTCTGAATTACTCTGAATCACTCTCATTAACTCTAAATCACTCTCATTAACTCTGAATCACTCTCATTAACTCTGAATCACTCTCATTAACTCTGAATTACTCTGAATCACTCTCATTAACTCTGAATTACTCTGCATCACTCTCATTAACTCTAAATCACTCTCATTAACTCTGAATTACTCTGAATCACTCTCATTAACTCTGAATTACTCTGAATCACTCTCATTAACTCTGAATTACTCTGCATCACTCTCATTAACTCTAAATCACTCGGAATCACTCTGAATCACTCTCATTAACTCTGAATCACTCTGAATCAATTATAAATTAAGGAATCGATTCAGAATCGCTCTCAGACAATACTAAATCACTCAGAATCAATTGGAAATCACTTAATCAATTCTGAATCATCCCGAATCACCTTGAAAATAACTCGGAATGAATTCTAAACCACTTTGAATCACTTCTAAAATGCCCCAAATTACTGTAACTCACTCGGAATAAAATTCTGAATTACTCTGCTCGAGCTTTAACTCAGACCCTTCATCGCAGATTGCTGCAGAATGTCCAGTCTATCAGGAACCGGGGCATCATGGGAAATCAGACATACGTAACCTCAGATCGTCCGGGCTCCTTTCCAGCTCTGCGTTTCATTTTTCTCTTTGCACAGTGGCTTTATTTCATCTTGAATAATGAAATGACTCACATTGCACTGGTTTATTTTTACATTAGATCTTTTGGGAAACATTATTTTCCCAAAAGGCAGAATTCACTAAGAGCAGAGAATAATGTGGTGCACATAAAGATAATAAAATTGTGCAATTCCAGCCGCAGCCTGAAGTCTGAGCGAGTGTAACTGTGTAACTTCCTCTCTCCTCAGCCAATCACAGACGCCCGTTACCTCATTTAACCCAAGTGAGTGCTGCTAACACACTAATCCTGCAGTGTGATAATTTTTCATTTGGTTAAATCTTTATAGTTAATTCACACTTGTAATGTTTGTTCTTGTAATTTGGATCAGTTAGGGAGTCAGCTTGTTTTGGTTTGGGCGCTAAACCTGACACTTTGGAGTCTTTTCAATAACTCGAATCGTTTAAGTCTGTAGTTAAATTAAAAAAATGTAAGAACATTTTATAATATGGACATCATTTTTATAAAGTGGTCAAGTATGATTAATTTTGGCAATGCTTTACGCCGGATGCCCTTCCTGATGCAACCCTGTCTATTTATCCGGGCTTGGGACCGGCACAGAAGTCACCGGACTGCGACCCCCATGGCTAGATTATAGAGACAGTGTCACTGAGGAAGAGGCAGGAGTCAGAGCTAGAGGTAGCAGAGCTGAAGATGTTGAGGTTCTCTTTG
>JAKKZN010000026.1:14717421-14731310 GCA_033441825.1 Pangasius elongatus | reverse complement strand
CAGCATGGCCGCTCTCACCACTGTCTCGTACACCTTCCCCTTGATCCTCGCTGATATTTTTCCATCACACAGAACTCTCGACACCTTTATCACCTTTCTTTGTTAAAAATATTTACATTAATAAAAATAAAATTGTAGCATTTTTTCAGCATTACTGGACCAAAAAAATTGCTTGTTGTGTGACTAGTCAAGTCATTTCACATAGAAGCAGCCGGGAGTTGATCCCATGAAGATTTGATTCTCTGATTCCTATTAAAAATATGACTTCAAGCTTCAAATCCACACACCAAATATGACAGCAAGCAAATGAATTTAGCAAAATGAGTGTTTCAGTTAGCGAGACAGCCAGTGGATATTTGCCTTTATGGATAAACTGTATGCCTTCCATGAATTTGAAGAAACTGTTTCAGTGATTCCTACACATTAACAGGATGTTGTGTCAGAGGTGCACTTTATTGATTATGGACACCTTACGTTGTCTTTTATGGTATTATATAAGTAAAACTGACATTGTCATTGACATTGACTAATGTTGGTAATATTGTAATTAGTATAACCCAACAAATCAATGAAAAATTCAATAGATTAATCCAAAAATAAGACATAGATTTCTGAGAGAAGTGGTTTCAGTAGAGGTAGAGGAAGTTTGCACTGGGAAGCTAATTTGACTATCCTGCTGAACAGAAACAAATCAAGTAAAGAATCTAGGGAAGAGGGAGGGGGCGAGTGTCTGTGTGTGCGGGCACATTAACATGGCATGGTGTCAGAGATGTACTTTATGGCTTAAAGTCAAAGATGCAAACACATTGGAGACCAGACTGAACTCCCTAAAGCAGTGTTTTTTCATACTGGACCCTAGACAGTCCACATTTTTGTTGAATCTGTGGTACTGATGTGTTGGGGAGCTGGGAGAGAGCTACAGCATGTACCACCTGAGTTCTCAGAGAAGCGATTGGGAAACATGAACAGCAAGTCAGATTACTCAAAGTAATTCCATCCAAAATAATGTTAATGTGTGTAGTATAGCTCTAGAAATCATAGTCTTTTTAAACTAAAAATGACAGACAAGGACATGAATTATGAACTATGAATTAACTTGTACTAGAGGAATCACTAACATTATTGAAGTTCACAAGTGCACAAGTAAAGTGCACGAGTGCAAACATGTGCAGACGCACAAGACAGAACAAGACAGTAAAATGACTACAACGCCGACCGGTACGCAGTTCTGTTTAAAGTGACCAAGTGACAATAGTGTAAATATTACAGAGTTTGATAAAATAGCTGAAATAGTGTAAACATAATGGTATTATATTATGTGTAAACATAGTAGCAGCAACAGCATAAAACGTGCAAAACGTGCAAAATGTGCAAAACGTGTAAAACATGTGCATGGAGGATGCTCAGTTGTGTGAGTGTGTGTGTGTGTGTGTGTGTATGTATGTGTGTGTGTGTGTGTGTGTGTGTGTGTGTGTGTGTGCTCCTTCCTTCAGTCCAGTTTTAGGTATTGAGGAGTCTGATGGCATGAGGGAAGAAACTATTCCACAGTCTGGTCGTGAGGCCCGAATGCTCTGGTACTGTTTACCAGACGGCAGGAGGGTGAAGAGAGTGTGTGAGGGGTGTGTGGGGTCATCCACAATGCTGTTGGCTTTGAGGATGCAGCATGAGGTGTAAATGTCCATGATGGAGGGAAGAGAGACCCCGATGATCTTCTCAGCTGTCCTCACTATCTGCTGCAGGGTCTTGCGATCTGAGACGGTGCAATTCCCAAACCAGGCAGTGATGCAGCTGCACAGGATGCTCTCGATAGTCCCTCTGTAGAACATGGTGAGGATGGAGGGTGGGAGATGTGCTTTCCTCAGCCTTCGCAGAAAGTACAGGTGCTGCTGGGCTTCCTTCATTATGGAACTGGTGTTGAGAGACCAGGTGAGGTTCTCTGCCAGGTGAACACCAAGAAACGTGGTGCTCTTGATGAGCTCCATGGAGAAGTTGCCGATGTTCATAATTTCATTCAATTTCCTTCCATTTTTCATGGTGGGAGTCAGGTTGGCAACAGGCTGAGAAGGTCAGTCCAGACTTCTCCATCCATAGCTACAGATTATAGCTCCTCCTAGGGGATCCCAAGATATTCCCAGGTCAACTGTGAGATATAATATTTCCAGCAGGTCCTGGGTCTGCCCCAGGGTCTCCAGTGGGATGTACCGGATACAGATCTACTGACTAGGTGGCATCTTTGCAAAATTCACAAATCATCTCAACTGGCCCCTCTCAATTCAGAGGAGCACCAGCTCTTCTCTGAGGTTATAGGGTGAGGAACTTCTCTGTCAAGCTTCTCACCCTATAATGAAGTGTAAGCCCAGAAACCCTGCAGAGAAACCTCATTTGAACTGCTTGTACTCATGACCTTTTTCTTTTGGTCACTACCCACAGCTTGTGACCACAGGCGCATTACCCACAAACTGAGCTCCTGCTTCACCACACAGACTGGTATACCGACTGAGACACTGGTGCAGCTGATATGATCCATTTGTGAATCTCACATTCCATCACTCATGAATAAGATCTTAAGGTACTTAAATTCCTCCACCATAGGCAAGGTCTCTCCCCTCACCTGAAGGGAGAATACCACTCTTTCCTGTGGGGGAACCATAGCCTCAGACTTGGAGATGATGATTGTCATCCCAGCAGTGAAATGATCAAGTGTGTGTGTTTGTGTCAGAGGACCAGTTCAGAAGGTGCTAAAAACATTATCTGCCAAAAACATTGATGTTACTTCTGGTACCTCTGGACACAGGCAAGGACTGTGGCATGAGTATTTCCCCCCATTTTTCTTCTTCCATTTTGTCACCTGCTCATTTCCACCCACTTCAGAGACACATGAAGCCAGCCAAATTGTCTCTCTTTACTCCCTGCCATGAAAGGCTGTGGAATCATCAGAATTTAAACCTGTGGTCTCCCAATCATGCTTTTTTTTAGGGTGCATACATTTGTGAGAATTGGCATGCGTATTATAAATCATTTGCAAGTAAATATTCAGGCAGAGCAGTCACATGTTGCAGAAGGTGGGGTGGTTTAGAAGCTGGGAATTGAAGTTCAATTAGAGAAGGCCTACCATCGTCAAGCTACAGTTTATTAGATTTAATGTAACATGGGAAACTATTGATATAGTTGACACAGAATAGATATGAATAGTGTGTGTATAGGAAAGTAGGCTTATATTTCCTTAGATGTAAGGAGAATGACGACTCGACTATGTAGAGCTAAAGGTGTTAATCCAAAGAAATACACAGCAAGAATCAGACTCAGCATCATAACCACAACATTTGACTATGGTCTGACTTTCCTGGAATATATGCAGATTTCTTTGACCGAGCAGTGGCTAAAGAGAAGAGCCATTGTTTGCTTCAGTGGAAAGTGGAAATACGGCATTGCTGTGGAAAGTCATAAAGAACTGCGGTACGCGTCTTTCTGCCGCTATGACCGAAACCCAGGCCAGACTCTGGCATGCTCCTATTAACTTGCATTGTAAAATAGTTTAGTGCAAATTTTCCACAGTTTGTATGTAAGATGATTTGAGGAAACTTCAAAATCTTTACAGTACATCTCTAAAGCCAAAGACAAAGACACAAAGACTGGAGAGAAGCCACACCCAGCTACTGCTGCTTTCTTGTTGGTCCTTGTATTGATGATGTCGTCACCACTGTTCAGTTGGACAGACCTGAGCTTGTCCATAATCTCAGTCTCTCCATACGTCAGTGCCGAGCAGGAAGGAAGAAAGATGAGCTCTTTTTGGCCATGTGAGTGTCCACTCCTTATTCTTCATTCTAAACTAAATCTATACCAAGAAAAGACACAGCATAAAATTTTATTTAGTAATTTATCAGCATTTTTTTTTTGTATTACTAACAGGGCTTGCCACGCTTCTACTGACAGTACTCACAAACATCGGCACTCCTCAAAGCCGTAAGTTTAATACATGTCTGTGTTTGTGTGTTTATATATATATATATATGAGCAAATGATGTCACAGGAAGTCTCAGGAATGCATTTGTTGTTAATTTTTGCTAATTTTTGCTAATTATATGACCAGTGATTTGTTTATAAGGCCATTCAAAGCTTAATATTTACCATTTTGTGCATATTTATATCCTTCCTTTAATTTTAAAGTATCATTTTACTTACTTTTGATTTAGTCTATTACCACATTACCCGCTACCTTTTATGTTTTGATTATTATTATTCATTTATTCATCCTTTAATTATACACACAAATTATTTTGACTTGTAGAAGAAAACCGTGTCCATTACAGGAAACTTTAGAGCTCAGATTTGACTAAACAAACGTCCTTTTATCCATCTATTTATTTGAATTCATCATCAGTGAAGGATTTCTTCGATTCCTATCACTGAGTTGAAAAGTAAAGGTTTTTGAATCTGTTGAACTATGAGTTATGAAGTAAGGAATAAAACACTGTATCAGTGATTGAATGCAGTGTTTTATGCGGAGCTTTGCTGTACAAGTGAATGAGCTCTAACTATAGAAACTATATAACATAAAACAGTAACGTTCTGACCAACCACAATAGAAAACTCATCAGCGCTGTGGTGTAAATTTGCTTAATCTTAGCCTCAAGTAAAAGATTTCTCTTTGTATAATTTAGCTGCATTAATAAAACATATTTATATCTCATCCACAGTTTCCTGTACAAATTACACCAACATATCTGAGCCGTGGAGGAATGTTGGCTTTTGCTCCGTCTCTTGTAATAAAAGTGACAGTAACCTGAAGGAAGGATCGTACCGCTTCATTGGCGTAGGTGGAGACCAGGTAGTCTCTTCCTGCTCAAGTGCACTGAATAACAGCTATGGAAACATAACGAGTTACAACTTATTCACATGTAATTCAATCATCAACTACACGGATTACATGACCTGCAACGAAGGATACACCGTCTACTTCCTCCGGCCCACCAAAGCCACTTACGCTACACGTGAGAAAAACTTGCGTTGATTATGCTAAAAAAAAAAAACGTATCAATGTTTTTGATATTTGTTATATATTCTCATCAGTTCGTTCTGTGCATCTGTGCTCATGTTATGGTTACAGTTGTTAGCACTTGTTTAATTATTAAGATGCAATTAATATAGTTTGTGCAACTTTGTTTACAAGCAGTGAACATATAAAGAAAAAAATCCGTATATTTTTATTAAGTTGGCATGTTACATTTTTATTCCTTACAGTTATTGCAGTTCTAAAACCCTTAAATCCCTGAAATCACTGTCACTGCTATATAGAAACAAATAAAAAATTAATAATTTAAGAGTTTTTTTAAAAAAAAACTAGCTTTAATTATTGTTTTATGGTTATGACTGTTAGTACTAATGTTATTAAAATACAATTAATATTGTTTGGAAACAATGCAAATATGAAAAACGTTGAAAGTTTTGAATTTTATATTTTTGTTCTGGATATTGCAGTACTGAAACCCCTGAAATCCTTACGCTGTTGCTTCAAACAAACAAAAATCCCACAAATCAATCAATCAATCAATCAATCAATCAATCAATCATTCAATCAATCAATTGATCAGATAAATAAATTAATCCAATGAATAAAGGAATAAATATATAAAGTCAACAAACAAACAAACAAACTAAATAAGCCAACATTCACATAGATTTGATGAGTTTATTTTTTAATAGCTTTAATATTCTGCAAATGCAGAATAAATGCACGTGAAAACTGTCCTGATAAAATGAATGGTTGCAGCTTTGAAAGTCTCTCAACACATTATTTTAATTTCTGAACATTAAAAATAGCAACAGTTAAACCAATAGACTTATTGTGTATTAATTTGTACCTGCATTGTAGCTAAAGCCAGAACATACAAATGTTCACAGATCATCTCACTGTAGCCTGAAGCTGCAATGACGTGAGTTATTATCACTGGAAAAGAGGTCAGTTCAGTTATTTGTTTGATTTAAGTGCCATCCTCCTGTCCGCAGGCCATTCTTCCTGCATCAATTCTTCTTCCTGTGGAGAGCATGCTCAGTGTGGCACTGTTTATGGCAGCTGTATGTGTGAACCTGGCTTATCTGTGCCTGCAAAGTCATCATTTAATGACAAGTACGGATGCGAAGGTATGAGCTCTGCGTAAAAACAGCAAAAACAAAAGCAAAAAAACTTAAAAACCTTAGTGAAACGTAGTGAAGTCTGTGCACTGTTCTGCAGTGTTTATCACTAGACTTAGGATGGGATTCATGAGGAAAAGATGATCTAATTCAGCTATTGAGACAATGTCAAAATTATCATTTATTACCTCACACTCTTTTTTTTTCCAGTTCTCAAAGTGCCTGATAATTGCACGGTAAGACTGAATGAAACAGTCTGTTACTTTTTGGCTTTATAACATTATTTTTTTAAAGTGAATTATTAGTATTTTGTCTTGTTTTTCATCTCTGGTGGCTGTAAATGTTGATGTAAATGGTTTACATAACGGATTGAACGCTATATGGCATCTTGCACAGTATTTTTATTATTATTTTTTTTGACCATCAATATGTCAGTTGGCAGCATATTCTTAGTTTCACTACTACACTGAAGCTTCTTTATCAAACTGAGAAAAATCAAGTGTGACGATTTCATTTTATCGTGCGGTAATTTTTGCACAAAATAAAATGGACATGCTTTGTAGAAAGATTTTGTAAAATAAAATAAAGTTAAAAAAAATATAGATACTGTACTCTGCTACATTTGGTTGTTAGTGTCTGAAAATATTTAGCTAGCTAGTTTTGATGTGCTACGCTGGTACCTGGCAAGTAGCTTGTTACTGGAAATGCTACATTAAAAAAAAAAAAAAAAAAGGGTAGTTGTAGTTGTAGGATCACTGCACTGATATTTGTAGTTAACTGGTAGTATTATATTGTGTCCATATTGCGTCAATTTTCTCAAAAAGCAATGTGACTGCCAAGGCTAACATTTTAGCAATGTGCTCAGTTGATTTTTAAAACATTACAACATTTATGAATAGATGGAAATGACATGGCACTTTTAGTTCACTTTGTTGTTCTAGACAGTATTGTGTGCACAGAACTTTCTGAAAGATCTTGAGAACCTTCTAAACAAAACAGATGAACCACTACCACAGAAGGTAGGACATATTTCTGATGTAATTATCTGATTCCTGAATTTCCGGATGATCATTTCATGCGGATATGTAATCAGTGGATGTCTCTTTTGCTGTTGATAGACTGTGGAATTATATTTGGTCTCAATAATGAATATGACATCTACCTTAGCAAATCATACTGGCAACGAAACAAGGTCATATGGAACTTATGTACTATCTGTCACTGAGAAACTGGTGTCTTCACTAGTGACACCAACAGAGACAGAGAATAAGACGAGAATTTCACTCAGCACTATAGGTATGGAACCTGCGTTAAATGTATAGCACTGGACGTTTAGAAGTTTATATTAAAGTTACTCTACATAATGTACTAATTACAGTAGATTATAATCTCATTCATGGATATTTTCAGAGGCTAAAGTATTTATGGTTGGAAATCAGACTACCTTGAGTAAAATCCCCGTGCTCAACGTAAGCAGCTCTTCCCTGGAGATTGATCTCATTGGGATTTCCAAGAACAACAATGGTACAGTAGCAATCTTTTCATCCATAGTCTTGCATCTGACATTTTTTAAAGCTAATTATTGAGCCTGTTTTCATAGGTCAAACTGAACAAAACAATTCCTGACAGTTTTTAAATATTTTCTGTAATTTTCTGTAATTGTCTTCATATTCAATGTGTATATGTTGAGCAGAGAAAATCAGCTGTAAATTAACAATGTCCAAGCTGATTTAGATTTAGTCATGCCCACAAAACTCCATAAAAGGCAAAACTCACAGAGAGACTTGACAATAATAAAATGATGACTAAATGGTAAAAAAAAATTCCTCCTAAGTGTGGCGTGTGAGGTGCTAAATGCTACACCCATTTTGTGTTTTCTTGAAAAAGATGTGGAATACTATATGCACACATTTCTATTATATGATATTATTCAGATTCTATCTATCTATCTATCTATCTATCTATCTATCTATCTATCTATCTCTTTTAAATAATATAGTTTCATTATTTCTTTACTAAAAATGAATAGCACACTTCCTATTTGTGTCTGTTTTTGTAATAAATTATGCTATTTCGAAAAATGAGTTCAAATTCGGCATTCAGTTTATGTTATGAGATCTAACCACGTTCAATTCACAATTCAATGCAAATTTCCAAATTGTGACCTTTTTAGCTTTTATTATTATTATTCTTATTGTTGTTGTTGTTGTTGTTGTTGTTTTCAGGGTCAGCCTCAGTGGTCTTTTTGAGCTACACCAACATGTCCAACATCCTGAAACCTAGCTTCTTCAAGACAAATTCCAATGCAACTAAATCCATCATATCCAACGTGGTGTCAGCAACACTTCCTAAAACCACCAACACATACCTCACCAAACCAGTCAACTTCACCTTCAAACACCAAGCAAGTGATTCTAATCATATCAGATGAGTTTATTTGGTAATGCTATATGGATAGTCCACTGTAGACACCCTTCAAACCATTGATAGACCATTGATATGCTCACATACCTTCAACTAACCATCCACTAGCATGTCAACCATTTATGGTTGTTGATGTTTAGTAGGTAGTCTACGCACTGTCTATAGATCAGAGATCGTCAGCTGGTGGACAAGTTTCAGTGGATTTATCCATACTACTCGATAAAATATTGATAGCTGATAAATGTGTGAAAAAAAGTCATGAATCAGAGGCAGGTGGACGTCCCAAAATGTTATTAAAAGACCAGGAGAGCAAGTAGATATTGTGTTCAAAATCAGGCAAACAGAGCAATTTAGGAAAGTGAAAGGATTGAGAGAAAATAGACACAATAGAGACAGGTGTGTTAGAAATCAGGAGAGTGTGGGTATTGTAAAGTCCAGGGTGGATTGGGATGCGGAGCAGTGGCTACTGGATCAGCAGGAGATCCAGACGTGACTGGTAACATGCAGCATCACTACATCACTAACGTATAAATTAATTATAATCCTATCATTATCCTTGTGTCTCTTCTGGTCATGTAAGACTGCTACTGTTGTCACTTATAGGCGTGGCCTGTCCAGTGTTCTTATGAGAAATGGTAGTAGCTATAGCTTTGTAAAGCTAACTAATTTTAAATACGAATGCTCATATGACTCTAGTGAGAACATTGTGTTAATAGTTAAGTATCAAAATCTAATTGATGTCGCCATTCAATCATGTTAGTCGCTTAGCCAGACTTTTGCAAACAATGTAGCTGGACCTTTACAAAGTTTAGGTGATGACCCCTGACAAGAATGACTAGTTTTTTTTTGTTTTTTTTTTGTTTGTTTTTTTGGATAATACAAATAATCACTCTTTATGATAAATAAGGTGTTACAGTAACCTTTTGTTGGCCAGGCACTCGACCATGCAGAAAATCTCTCCTGTGTGTACTGGAATGAAACTGGATGGGTTGATGATGCTTGTAGCATCATAGAGAAAAGCAGCACTCAGACAGTGTGCTCCTGTGTTCACCTTTCTACCTTCGCTCTCATCATGATGACTGACCCAGACAAGGTAAGCGACCAATAGATTCACAAAGAAATGTATGTGGGAAGTATGCGGGAAGTGGTAGCTCAGTGGTTAAGATGTTGGACTCTGGGCCCTTGAGCAAGGCCCTTAACCCTCAAATGCTCAGTTGCATAAAAATGAGATAATTGTAAGTCGCTCTAGATAAAGGCGTCTGCCAAATGCCATAAATATATGTATGGCTTTAATGTCTATTCTTTTTACTTAAATAAAAATAATTTTCCAATTTTTACATCAAAAGGGTTGATGGAACGCAAAACCTGTTTGGAGTAAAATTCAGCTTTATTTGCTGCTAAAAGAATACGAAAGCTCCTAGCTATTAGCCTGATAAGAAAGTTTCCTCTTTTTCACGAATAATATAAATATTTTGCATGATTTCCCCCCTTGTCATCAAAAAAAAGTGGTGTTGCTTGTAAGAAGGATTTAACTCCCCCAAAATATTTTTTTTAACCTGGCTTCATGAAGAGTCAGGCCTGTTTTATACTTTTATGTTAATGTGTATTAGAGTTGAGATGCAGAGAGGGGGTTTATGGGTAAACGTGGCATGCAGAGACTCTTTTTAGAGAAGCTAACAGTGCACTGTGTGTAACCATGGTGTTGTGCTTCAAGCAGCCTTCAGGTGACTGCTGATTGGTCAGCAGGGAGGCGTGTCTGGTTCTGTGTTTTAAACAATTAAGCATAAATAAAACTAATTTTCTTTCTACCATTACTTTTCGTCTTCTATGTGATACCTTGCGACAGAAACTGATGAAAAATGTTTGAAAATGACAAGTTAAGATTTAGTCACTTTAATATCATTTAACACAATTTCTCTTCGCTGATAAAAGTCCTGCGTCGGACAGCTATAAACGAACAACACAAGTTTTTCCCCCTGGGTTTCATGTTTGCTTCACACACGGCAATACGATCACACTATTCATAGAAAATTAGACTCATGATGTTGTGGTGTGTGTGAATATAAAGCGTGTATAATAATTGTTGAAGGATCACACACTTTCCTTTCTTTTTCTTCTAACAGTCTCCCAGTTAAGACACGGTGTAGGTGATGTAAACCTCAGCAACCCAGTTAAAAAATAAATATTCCATTGTTGCTAGTCCGCTTTATTTAAAGACTAATTAAATTGACATGCTTTGATACGTGGTCCAGTTCATACTGCTGAATACAGACGAGGGAATAAACTTCAGAAATGCTTTCAGTGAACATGCAATGTTTTTTTCCCAGCACTTTTCAAAGCAAATTTACACTTTCAGTGTTATTTGCTTGCCTTTTTCTGTAAGTTGTTGTGTGGTTCATGCAACACTGTCCCTTAGTGGACACGCTCAGTCATGTGCAAGTATAAAGACTTCACCCTTTGAGACAAAAAACAGCTGCCGCTTGTGGTCAGAGTTGGTATAACATGTTAATTGTGGTAGTATGCTTTCAGGGCAGCTTTTTTTAACAGATAAAAAAAAAGCAAAATCGATCCTGGGAATTATTATTTTTAAATTTGTTTTACGTTACACAAAGCAGAAAAAAAAATACTACAAAACATCCCACAAGCTTTCTAAGGGACTGAAGTAAAGTGTCCCAGTTGTTGAGATCCATAAAATGTCTGGGAACTGATTCAGATTGGGAATTGACACCGATAGTCGCGTTTGAGTTTCTTAAAACTGAGAGCAATTTAAAAAAAAAAGAAAGATAAATTATTGGGTGTCAATACTTTTGACATTTCTGAGAGAGTCAAAGTAAATTCTTTCACCAACTTTTTGGATGTAAAAAATTTTAACCTGCGTAATATTTATTTCATACAAGGATTATTCGCTCCTTCTTATTAAGGGAATCCAATAATTCCAGAGTTTACTGTAATAAAAAAAAAAAAATAAGTGAAGGTTTAATTTTTCTTTTGTCAGATATAGTGGAAATTGATGAGCACTTGATTTGCAGGATGATAGTCGTGATGCTCTCATGGATCTAATTAACACAGTGGCTGTGTCCGTGGGGTTGGTGTTCCTCATCTTGACTATAGTAACTCTTGCTGTTTGCCTGCGAGGCCCAAAATTGACCAACGCAGCTTTGATCAACCTGTGTGTGAGCTTGTTTCTTGCTCACTTGGTCTTCCTGCTCACACAACAATACCTGGAGAACATAAAAACAACAAAGGTAAGTGTAATTACTAATATACAGTCACTTGATGTGTGTTTGTCACATGTGTATTTGTCTGCCTTTCTTTAATTACCCTCACTACAATTAGTGTTTCTCAAGGAAAAAATAAAAACATTGCCGATTTTGACTCTTTAACTAGTTCCATCAGGTTACATTGTGACATACAAGTTAAACCGGACTATCACGGTTCTCCTTCATTGACACTTTGCACACTTTTGCTTCTGCATAGCCGATATTTCAGCTTAAGGTTAGAGGAATCATACAAGACAGGATATATCCACCATTGGCCCTATAGATGTACAGTGTTGTGCATAACTTTTTCTCATTTTGTAATGTTACAGCTAGGAGCTTGAATTGGGATTATTCATTACGAATATGCATAAAATAACCCAGAATACCGAATTGTGTGGAAATCAATATAGTTTGCAAAATTATTTATAATTCAAAAATATAAAAGTTGTGTTTGTGTAAGTATTCACCCTGTTGCTGTGACCAGTTACCATAGACGAATGGAGTTGCAATTAAAGTGCCATATGATCTCAGTATAAATACACCAAGAGTCCAGCATGATGATACCACCACCACCATGCTTCACTGTGAGGATTAGTTACCTTTAGCCTCTTTGTTATTTCTCTGACTAACCCACTTTTTACCCAGTCACTAACTTTTGGTTGACAGTCTCCTCCAGGCAGAGTCACAGTGGCGTCACTTTCTTTCTATTTTTCATGTTCAAACCAAAAGCCTAGTTGATTGATGTTCCAGAACTTTTTTTTTTTTTTTTGGACTACTTTTGATCACTTCTTGTTCTTCATGATGCTGTTTGTTTAAAATATGCTTTCTAATAAACTCTGGGTTCTTCCACGAACAGGCGCATATATATCGAGATCACGTGCCTTTAATTACACACGACTCTACTTAACTAATCATGTCACTTCTGATACAATCACAACTAAAAATATTATCTCACTCTCTATGTCCTCCCTCTGTCTCTCTCTCTTTCTGTTTTTGTCCCTCTGTCTCTCTTTCTGTCTCTCTGTGTCTCTCATTATCTCTGTCTTTTCCTGTGCCTTTATCTCTCTCTCCCTCTCTGTCTGTCTCTCTTGCCCTATAGACGGTGTGTTTTGGCATTCTGCACTTGTACATCGGCGCCACCTACTGACGATGTTCTATGTGCAGTTTTAAGTGCCTGTTACGTGACTTGTCCTTAGTTGATGATGTCATCAGTGTGGGTCTGGTTCATGTAGTTGCCACCAGTTGAAGCACGACTATGTTCTCTCTGTTTTATCTCTTAAAATCTTCTACAACTTGGTTTTAGCTGGCATTGTCGGTATATAGGAAGTCCTTTCTACGGTTTATCTTTCTGTATTGACAATTGACAATATTTTTTAAACACGTAAATATGAAAATCTGATGCATTAAAGGCATCTTAAAAGGCCAAACCCTCTCTCTCTCTCTCTCTCTCTCTCTCTCTCTCTCACTCTCTCTGTCTGTCTCTCAGTTGTGTGTAGTGCTGGCTGGTGTCATACACTTCCTCTTTTTATCAGCATTTGTGTGGATGTTCATTGAGGCGGTATTGCTCTACATCTTTGTGAAGAACCTATCAAGGATCAGCTCAGTACAAAGTGAGGTGCTTAACTGGAAATGCATGATTATCATTGGATACGTCATCCCCCTGGCTATGGTGGGTGTGACTTCTGGACTGTGTCCTGAAGTCTACGGTGATGAGCGGTAAGATTCTGGTTAAAGCTTTAGCTTTCATCTAATGTACCATAATATGGTCATGGTCTTTTGACATCATACACAAAGTTGTCTTAATTTAAGAACCTCTGGTTTACCTTTGTGCAGTTGCTGGCTTAAGACCGCCAGTGTCTGGATCTTTCTGGGTCCTGTGTCTTGCATTCTTGCTGTAAGTCCTAAATATAGATGCATCGAGCAGACAGTGCTTTAAGACAGATTTATATATTTATAATGTATATTGTTTAATTAACTTAATATTTGCAACAATGACCTACTAATATGGGTAAAAGAAAATGCATTTTATATCTGATTTCTGGATTGTGGAAGGTGTACGAGACAGTGGTGAGA
>JAKKZN010000026.1:14698317-14710441 GCA_033441825.1 Pangasius elongatus | reverse complement strand
GTTTGGATCATGAGTTTCAAAACAGCTGGTTATACTATATAGCTATAACAAAATCGTGGACCAAACCTTTACCAAAGTTGCTGACCTTTATGCAGATAGATATTATAGCTACTACATTTCTTTTTTTTTTTTTTTTTAATCACATTCAAAAGTTCCTAATGAAGAAAAAGAAGTAACTCTAAATTACATGCCTGATATTTTTTTGTTTTAAATTAAAGCTTACATGTAAGTCATCTATGATACAACAAAGCACTTTAGGGCCACATGACCTAAAAGAAATCTGTTAACCACTGCCATTTTTTACTTACTTACTATATTACATCCCCAACAGAATGTACTTACTGATAGACATTTCAATGCACTTCTGTAAGTCACTCTGGATAAGGGCATGCGCCAAATGCCATAAATATAATGTAATGTAAATGCTGTGGTATCTGGCACCAAGACACTAGCAGCAGATCCTTTAAGTCCTGTAAGTGGTGAGGTGGGGCCTCCATGGATCAGACTGGTTTGTCCAGCACATCCCATAGATGCTCAACTGGATTGAGATCTGGGGAATTTGGAGGCCAAGTCAACACCTTGAACTCTTTGTCATGTTCCTCGAACCATTCCTGAACAATTCTTTTGCAGTGTGGCAGGGAGCATTATCCTGCTGAAAGACGCCACTGGCATTATGGAATACAGTTGCCATGAACAAGTGTACTTGGTCAGCAACACTGTTTAGGTAGGTGGTACGTGTAAAAATAGCATCCACATGGATGCCAGGACCCAAGGTTTCCCAGCAGAACATTGCCCAGAGCATCACACTGCCTCCGCTGGCTTGCTTTCTTCCCATAGTGCATCCTGGTGCCATCTCTTCCTCAGTGAAGAGACACACATACCCAGCTGTCCAATTGATTTAAAAGAAAACGTGATTTATCAGACCAGGCCACCTTCTTCCATTGCTCCATGGTCCATTTCTGATGCTCACATACCCATTGTAGATGCTTTTCAGTGGAAGACAGGGGTCAGCATGGGCACTTAGTTGCGATTCTTTGGACCACTTTTGGTAGGTACTAACCACTGCATACCAGGAACACCCCACAAGACCTGCCATTTTGGAGATGCTCTGAACCATTCTTCTAGCCATCTCAATTTGGCTCTTGTCAAAGTCACTCAGATCCTTACACTTGCCCACTTCCATCACATCAACTTCAGGTCCTGACTGTTCACTTGCTGCCTAATATATCCCACTCCTTGAGAGGTGCCATTGTAACAAGATATTCAATGTTATTCACTTTTCATCCTCTTATACCACAGTAATTTTCCAACAATCACAGATTTTATTTATTAATGAACAGCATAATGTTTTTTATCCATTTCTAGTTACATTTATTGTCAAATGTTAATAAAACAAGTCAGCTCCTGTTTCCTGTTTTTCATTAGTGAAGACAAAAAATGTACCTTGTCAAATTACAGAGAAACTGCAAAGCCTAAACTCCTCTGTCCTGAATACGTGGGAACATGTAGTTACAGTTTCACCCCTGACTACTGACCACTGACAACATGCTTACACTGGAGACTCCTTCCATAAATCTTAAATAACTATCTCCTTAAAGAAAAGGATTTTTGATCAATAATCAGTTTATTATTTATTATGTGGAGCATAATAATGTGCACCATATATGTCCTACAAATAACTTATTATTATAGCATATACAGTATAAACCTGTAATTTTCAGGTTGCTGCTATTACAGAAATTTAATCAACACCTCCTGACCAATCAGAATCCAGAATTCAACAGTGCTGTGAAGTTAATAACTCCTTATTTATTTTAAAATGTAGTGAAAATAGATTAATATTTACTCTTTTAATTGGAATACCACTAATGGACAAGAAGAACAGCTCAGAATCCATGTTTAAATGGTATAGAGCACAAATGTACCGGCCTCAATGTGCATCTGATAAATAAACAATAATAATAACATGATAGGATCTGTTTGTTACCTCGTGTTAGATTTCCATTTAATTTTAGAACCTATTGAAGATGTTGTGTGACAGTACTTTATGATGATATAATCTCTTTTTGATAATTTGAGTTTCCTTGCAGGAAACAAAGCAATTGGATGTGACTGAATGTACATTTGAAGTGCTCATTAATCAAGATTAGACTTGTCAACATTCACTAAAAGTTTACTAAATTTGACACATTTAGGTTTGCTGCAACTTTACTATACATAACTGCAATAACAGCACAACAACAACAATACTACTACTACTACTACTACTACTACTAATAATAATAATAATAATAGATATACAAATACATTTATATTTAAATTTACATGATTAAACATCTTTACCAAAAATTGATCTAGAAACATGAAGCAGCCTCAAGTTATCCTATCTTTTGTAAACTGCATCACATAAATTATGCATGCAAAAAAAAGTCAATAAGTCTACATATTTATTTTACTGAACTTTACACATCCAGCCAAGTATTAAAAGCATCAACTCAAAAGTATAATTTCAACTTCTATTTCACTGTAACTTCAGGATCAGCTGCTGTAGCCTTCATGAGCTTTGCCAACTCCACAGACATTCTGGTTCCTAGCTTCTCCTACAAACTTACTAACTCAAATCAAACCATCATGTCCACTGTGGTGATAGCAAAACTTCTCATTATCCCTGAAATATATATCACCAAACCAGTCAACTTCAACCTCAGACACATCAACGTAAGTTATTTATCTTTGGGATTTTTTTTTTTACGGCTTCAGAATTTTTAATAATCATGCTCTCTCTCTCTCTCTCTCTCTCTCTCTCTCTCTCTCTCTCTCAGGAGTTAGACCCTGAGGGCATTCTTTCCTGTGCACACTGGGACAGGATTTGGCGCCGATGGGACATAGGTCTCTGTACAGTCACACACACCAACAGCACTCACACTGTGTGTTCTTGTCAACAGATGCAAATGCTTGCTCTTTTCATGCTGACTATCCCATGCAGGGTAAGAGATCATCAGGGGAAAAATGGCATATTGTACTCTGTACTGTGTTCTCTTCTTTATTTCATTCTGCACTTCCTTTGCTATCAGTTCAATGTCTCAGAGTGTAGCTAAATGTGTAGCAGCTTTGAACCATTTTTCCTGAGTGGTGAATCCTTTTTATAACAGCTGGTAGCTGGTAGTTTGATTGTTCACACTAAAGGATGCATTCTTAAATTGTCTGGGGCAAAATGATAGAATCATAATCATGACTTCATTGACCTTTTATGAACAACATTATCCATGAGTACAAATGTGGAAGTGTCATACAATATTTCAGGCTGTCAGGAATGTGGCACATGTCGGATGTAAATGGAGGTTTCTTAAAAAAAAAAAAAAACAATCAGAAAACAATCCAAAAACATAGTCAAAAATGTGCAAAAGTCAGGCGATCAGCAAACAGTACGAATCAGGCCAAAAATGAGAATCCAAGTGCCTAAAATTAAACACATAGTACCACAACAGCAATCAATGAAATGAAAAATTTTGGAGTCATCACTAGAGCAGAGTTATGCATGAGACATTTCACTGAATAAATGAAAGTCTGGTTTATTTAAAGAGCATGTGTGATTTGAAACAGGTGTGTTGTGTTATTAATCAGGAAACTGGGATCTCAGAAATGAATCACGTGACTGGACATGCACTGGAGTTTGTAGCCCTTTGGCCGCTGAGAAATGTGTAGGAGTGATTGGCTTTGGTGTGGAATTCTAGGAATTGGAGTTTGCTGTGAGAATGACAATATTCATGTTCAGGAAATTAACTGTTGTTTTTGATCTAGGGTAATTTGACAACAGAGTGTGCAAAGAACTTCCTGAACCAAATTCAGTATAATATAGCTCAAAGCTTAGCACAGGAGGTGAGACATCTATGGTGCTGGTACTAATTGTTAATAAATTGTTTTGTTAATCCTAATTGTTAATATAAATACTTTCCTGTTTTTTTTGTATGTACTCATGTGAGTCTTTCTGGTTGTTGCACAGCTTGTGGAACGTTATTTAAACATAATAGGAAATCTTATGATTCGTGTAAAAGATGTTTTTGAACAAAATGATCTAATATCCTTTGCAAATGGTGTATTGGAAGTCACTGAGAAGCTGGCGTTTACCCTGGTGAAGAAAAAAGATAACTACATGTTCAACAACATCTCTATCCAAAGTTTAGGTACAGAACCTGCTTATAAATTATGTAACACTACATATACATTTATACAACTAAAACTGTAGGTAAAAGTTACTTCTTCTAGTCTACTTCTTTTACATTAAATGTTCCTTCCTTGTCTAGTTCTTAATTCTTTGTTTTTATTATTGAACATTTTGCAAATATAATTTGAAATAAATGACAGACTGTATACCCTAAAGGTTAAAACATAAATGACTCTAAATTTATCTTTTCAGAGGTTGAAGTATTCAATGTTGGACCTGATGTCTCCTTGAACAAAATCCCCACAATCATCACAAGCCCTGCCTCTCTGGATATTGATCTCATTGGGATTTCAAAGAATAATAAAGGTGCAGTACTAACTGTTTCACGTTATATATTGTGTCTGGGTAAACGTTTCCCCTTTAACACTTGGGGCATGTCAATTTCAAATCAAAGCACTTTCTATAATGCTTTAGCATCTTTAATAAATATATGCTAGGTTCACTTTCAGAACCAGCATTTGAGAGTTAGTCAAAAAGCATAAAAAAATTAAGATGCGGTTCAATATTAAGTCTGAAAACAATATGTAGACAAAGAAAGCATTAATTGAAGAGATGGTAAGATTGGAAAAATGTACATTCCACTTCTCTGAACTACCTATCTTCCTGTACATTAAAATTCTAACATTCAGCAAAATTGCTGTTTATGCATAAACTACAATTTTTATTTAATGTTATCATAATATAAACTGATGAAGATTTAATTTTGGCTTTCAGGATCAGCTGCTGTGGCTTTCATAAGTTATACCTACATGTCAGATATTTTCAAACCTATCTTCTTCAACACAATTATCCAAACAAAGAAAACCATGATGTCTGCTGTGGTTTCAGTTTTACTACCCCAAACCACCAAGAAACAACTCACGAGACCAATCAATGTCACCTTCAAACACATCAGTGTAATATATTGGGTTTTTTGGGTCAAGAATATTTTTAAACTAACTTTTCATAATCACTTTTAAGATGTATCTCCCTTCTCTCTTGGCTAGGAGTTAGAACCTGAATTCAGTCTCTCGTGTGTGTACTGGGAGAAAACAGAATGGATTGAAGATGGCTGTGATGCCATACAGACTAACAGCAGTCATACAGTGTGCTCATGTAATCGCCTGGGTACGTTTGCGCTTATTATGGAGACTGACCCATGCAGGGTAAGACACCAGTTTATTGAACATAGTATATAGTTTGCACAGTAAGCATCACAAAATATACATCCAACATTTCCTGGTGAGACAGTCATTTACGCTTCTGCTTGACAAGATGTACCCAGGGAGGCTTAAGCCAGAGGCTAACACAGGCATGAGGGAGCCCTGGAACATTAAGTGTTCTACAGTCTGAGTGATAGCGTGAGAGAGGAGTTTTCGTTATGAGTCTCTAGTGCTATCTCACCAACCTAAAAAAAGGGCACATATCTGGGTCGTGGTCCTGGGCTTGCATAAAGGTTTTATTTATGCAGCCACTCCTGGGAGCACAGAAGACCATAACTAATCCAGTAGCTTACATACTGTAGATAGGCTGCAGCATATCTGTGACAGGGGTGCATGAGATGCTGGAAGATTTGGAAGCCAAAGAAAGAGGATCTGGTACAGCCAAAGTCCAGTCAGAGTAGAGAAGGAAATCTTGGGCTGCATCCTGGTGTGTGCGTCTGCATCCTGGTTCTGTCTCATCTCCAGGTAAAAGACGTACATGCACCCGGCCATCCTTTTGATTTAAAAGAAAATATGATTCATCAGACCAGGCCACCTTCTTCCATTGCTCCATGGTCCAGTTCTGACGCTCCCGTGCCCATTGTAGGTGCTTTTGGCAGTGGACAGGGTTCAGCATGGGCACTCTGACCAGGCTGCAGCTACGCACCATTCTTCAGGTGGCAGAGCTCTCAGGAAGCTGGCCATGGCCACCCTCTCTACGACCTCTGAGGCAGTGTGAGTCTCAGGCTGCAGCCACCTCTTGGAGATGCACAGCAGGGAATCCATTTGGCCACGAGGGGTAGCTTTAGGGTTGTAGTGCCAGTGGTGGAACTCTGTTGCTGCTCTGGTTGGGGAAAGGCTTCAGCATAGGAGAATCTCGCTTTTCAGGAGTTCATATTGGACGGCTTCATCAGGAGGGAGCGCATGATAGGGAGCAAATGACTGTGCCTCCCTCGAGAGAACAGGAGTGAAATCACTGGACCAATCTTCCTCGGGCCAATCTTCACACTGGGCGATCTCGAAGGTAAGGAGGGAGGCTTTGATGTTGTTGTTTCTGGAAAGTTTGGTGAGGGGTGCCGGGCCTCTTGGCAAGGGTCAGGGAGAGGGATGGCAGTGACGACTGGGCCTTTCTTCAGCTCCAGGAGCTCCTGGGTGGCAATCCGAAGGCTTTGGGCCAGCTCCTGGGTCACCGCCTTCTGCTGGAGGCTGGTTTGAAGAAGGTGTTGAAACATGGTGTCCATCAAGGGGTCGTGGCCTGTGTCTGTATTCACGACCACATCCTCAACCACTGTAGCACTGCGAGGTTGCAAGGGGGCAGAACACAGGCAAAAGGAGGCGGAAGTGGGGGGAAAGTGCTCCTGGAGCAGTGTAAAGGCTGGTCCCAGGAGGCATGTCAGTCACTCTCAGGGTAGGCAAGGGTCAGCGTGCAGGGGTCCAGGCTCGTCCTCGCTGATGTCTGCTTCCAGCAAAGAGAGGGTGAGAGCCGTTAGAGCACTGCTTTACCATACCTTTGTCCTCCTTAGAATGGCCACTGGCCCCTTTTAGACTCTCCTGGTTTAAAGAGAGGGTAGGGAACCACCGCTGCACTCATTGGCCACCAGTTGAGTCGAGTTTCTCTGCCCCGCCTTGCAGCCATGCGCTCTAATGCTATCCAAAATGGTGGGACTGAACCGGTACTGTCCGTTCAGTATGACGACTGCAGTCATGTGAGGAGCGCTTTGTGCTTTTTGTCGTCACATGCTTTAGACTCCCCAAAAATGCACATCAGTTTTTCACAGTGTTAATAATTATTGCTTTATTGTTTCTGAAATTATTGTTTTAATTATTGCCCAGGTTAATTTGACAGAACCATGCACAAAGAATTTTCTGAATCAAATTCAGTACAAAATGACTCAAGAATTACCACTGGAGGTAAGACATACTTGGTGCTGTTATTTCCACATTGTGAAGATAAGTGCTTTTTTGGACAAGATGGTTATATTGTTTGAATATGCAATCATTGCATTTCTTTCTGGCTGTCATTTAGGTTGTGGATCGTTATTTGAATATTATAATGAAACTTATGACTCGTGTGAAAAACAATGCTACTGACCAAAATAATCTGATGTACTATGGAAAAGCTATATTGGATCTAAACGAGAAACTGGTGTCTACACTGGTGACAAAAAGAGACAACTACAAGAACATCAACTTGTCCCTTCGAAATTTAAGTATGGAACCTGCTACTGATTATAAATTAAATTTAAATTAAATTATATATATATATATATATATATATATATATATATATATATATATATAAAACACTACAGCTGTATTTCTAACATTATACATTCACATTACTATATAATTTAATTAATAACTGTAAATACATGCTCTTATGGAAGTTATCACTTTATTGTTTTAAACATTTTTATTTATTCTGAAGTAAAATCAATTAAACTTTTAAGTGTTTTGGGGTCAACTGTTGCATTATGTCAGCAGAACAATCCATGCACTCTATAATAGTTGATCTCTGTTTTATATCTTTCCAGAGGTTCACGCATTCATGGTGGTTGAACCGAATTCCTCCTTCAATAAAATCCTCAAACTCCAAGCAAGCAATGCTTCTATGGATATAGATCTCATTGGGCTTTCAAAGAATAACAAAGGTATAGTGATGTTTACATGAACAATATTATGTCTTTCCCTTCTTCGAAGGTGGAGTAAGTGAATTTTAATATCGGCTTTGGAGAAGCAACTAAAATGGATTTTAGTCATTTTAAAATTGAAGTAGGATATCAGCTGACCATCAGTGAAGGGGATATGGTAATAAAGTGCGCATTTTGTTGCTCCTCATCTGAGGAAGATAACATGAAATTGCAGTTTAGTAATGGGAATTTTTTTTTGAAAGCATGTTTTGAATAAACTGAAGACATCTTATTACATTATTAAGCTGTTATGCCATTCTTGTTTTATGTGTTTTTCCTCAGACAAACTTGTTTCTGCCCCCTTCAATGATTTAAACTTCGATAGGCTAAGGTATAAGCTACTGTAAACATTTAGTCCTTACCCACGTCCATCCACTGTGGCAGCTAGTTGTTTTTTTTTGTTTTGTTTTGTTTTTAAATAGTGGAAGCACAGGTGTGTGTTATTGTATGTGTGTCCTGTTTTATCTTTTTCTTCTGATTCTTCGTGTTTAATTCACAGTCTCACCTCATAAGTACATGCAAATAATCAAATATAACCTCATATTTACATTTTATTTACAATATTTACCAATTACACAAAAGACTGCTGTGAAACTGTTATGGATTCTGCTACTGATAGTCTACTGCAGCTCTGAGCCCTCTGTGAGTCTGACTGGCACTGAAATGTTTAATACTGAGATGTCTGTCTGTCATGATCCAGTCTAGATCAGGCTGCAACATATAAAAATTTATTTATTCTCTCTCTCTCTTTCTCTCTTTTTTTTTACAAGAAGTGTTTTTCTGCTTCAGAAGCCAGTCAGGCCATAATAATGAACCAAAATCCCAGTAACTATACAGAGAATGAACTACCTAATATAACAAAAATAACCAAAAATACAGTTTCTCCCCTCAGCCCATAACTAACCCAAAACCAAGAGAAAATGGATGAAACATAAACAGTGTTAACTCCCTAGTAACCACTATTTACAATGTGCTTTTTACAAAAGTGTGTATTGGTGTGTGTTGTTATACAAGATGGTCATACACAGAAAGCACACATAGCAAAAAAACACATGAAACAAAGCAAAGGCAATGATCTGCATGGGGAAGTGGAATGATTGTGCCTGAAGTAGACATCCAAAACTGTCTGTCCAACCAATAACAAATCACAAACATGAACCAGATGCAGGAACAAGATGGGTTCCAGTGGGCTGGGCATGAAGGAGGAGCAGACAAAAGACATCCATCCCACCACTAATATAGACACAGATAGCACACAGGATGGACGGAAATACAGCAAAGTTTGTAACATTGTCATGTTCATTACCGTTTCAATGATCCCTAGTTGGTCTGAAAGTTCTGCTTCTTTTAGAGATCTCTCAATGACCATATGTCAAAGCAAAGAGTGCAAAATCCATAACGTTTGTACTCAACATGGTGCAAAAGTTATCTGTAAATAAGAACACAATTTAACCAAAACAATTTCATTCCATCGAGAAAAGCAAACAGACAGCATAAAAACAATTTTTATTTTGTGACCTTGATGTAGTATCTCCTGCCAATATTAAACTTGTTGTTCATACTAATATGAAATTATTTTTATGGCCTTTCTGCGGATGTCTATAAAACTACAGCATTCCACACTTTGCTCATTTAGTTTTGATGTAGTTTGAAGGTTGGAGATCAATTGTGTTTCTAGTCAATTGTGAACGTTTTACTGTGTGACTGTAAAAGATAATCCAATGTGGTCAGTACATAACCACTTACACTACTGCTGCATGCATGCTTCACATCGTTTCCTGATTTGAAATGCAGAAATGTTGATTTTACAGCAACATCGTGTGCAATGCTCAAGTACTGATGGAATTAAGTTATCATTATAGTTTCCAGCAGTCAGATTTAAGAAAAGGCCACAATATTTATATTGATTTTCTCTTGTAATTTCAATTTTCAATTTTATTGTAACTTCAGGATCAGCTGCTGTGGCCTTCATGAGTTTCACCGACATGGCAGACATTCTGAAACCTAGCTTCTTCAACACAGCTGCCAACACGTGGAAAAAGCTGGTCTCTATTGTGGTGTCAGCGACGCTTCCCAAAACCATTAACAAACACCTCACCACACCAGTCAACTTCACCTTCACACACACTAATGTATGTTGGATGACCTTGGTTTTCTTTTATGCTAAGTAAGTTTTATAATCATTTTAAATAATTACCTTTCACATCTTCTCCATTGTCTAGGAGTTAGATCCTGAAGCTAAACTCTCCTGTGTGTACTGGAAGGAAAGTGAATGGGTTGAAGGTGGCTGTGCTGTTACACAGACTAACAGCACTCACAGTGTGTGCTCCTGTGACAACCTGGCAGTGTTTGCTCTCATCATGGAGATCGTTCCATGTAAGGTAAGGACCTCGGAATTATGTATGATTCATAAGTATTAGGCTGGATCACTAACAAATAAACATAATATGCACTAATTAGTAACACCTCATTTATTTATTTAAGAATTTCACTTGTTTATTTTTATTAGGCTCCAAGCACAAAGGGTGTTAAGAACCCTCTTTTTTTATTATTTTCCAAAACTTTGGCCATTTTTGAGATGCATAAGTTATACATCTCAGGCAGGAGACATTGTACTCAGGAATATACCTATATAAACAGGAGAAATAATGAAATGGGATACAGTAGTTGCATTCACAGCGGACATCTCTACATTATTGATTTAGATTCAAATGACAAACTGCAGTAGATGCAGTACAGTATTTCTTCGCGTTCATTAGCTTACGATGAATTGCACAGTTTACCTAACCAAGATGTTTCACTTGTATCATTTCAGTAAATCTGACTAAAAACAACAATACAGTAAATAATAGATTTATAAACATCTGGAGTACAAATATTGCTTTACTTATGTAAATAAGTACTGAAAATGAAATGGGCAAAGCTATGCTTTTTTTTCACAAGCTTAAAACAGTTCAACAAAATAACATGAATAAATAAATAAAATTATGCAAATAAAATTAGTAGCAGAAATTATTTACGAGTCTCACAAAAGCATTTTATGACCTAAAATATAACGGTTACCATCTTGAACTCATAGAAATACATATAATAGGCTAATCATTAGCCTTTCTTCATTACTTACATTAATAGCGATTAGCAAACGTGTTCATTCGGTTTTTAAGTGTACATTTCCAAGCAAAAATACAATTTAACAGCAGGTTTCTGTTTACTATGATGTTATCTTACCGTTCCTGGACTATATCTGTAGATTTAAGCATTTACACATCTGTGTAAACAGGAGAAAAAGGTTCACAACATTCTTCTATTCATTACTGAGATTATTCAAAGACAAGTTTAGACTCTTCAGCTGCTCCCGCATTGCAGTGCTCCCAGTAGTGGTGACGACTAGTAACAGTGTTAGACTAAATACAAAAAAGTAGCTCTATGAATGAAACAAATAAGAGAGAAATTACAATTAAATATTGTGATGATATGCATAGCATGTGTAAAAATTCACAAAACTTGGTACACATTAGAAATTGTGGTCATCAGGGTTTGGCAAAAAGGTTGGATGCGGGCCTTGCTTTAGTTTCCATATTTACTTCCTTATTTAGCGGTGTACAGTTTCACCAATATGCACCAAAATTGGTAGGCATAAGGGTCTCCTTAAGACAGATACATTTTATGCCAACATAAAGTCAGCCATTTTTAACTTTGTCCATTTTTATAGGTCCTAAGTTTTTAAATAAGCTTTTAATTAGATTCAAGCTAAATTTGGTCAACATGATGTCAAGATATCCCAAATGTTAAATTACAAAAGAATTCTTAAAATCTTGAATTGTGTTGTAATGGTGAGGCAATTAATTAACATGCAAATCAAGTGTAGCTTATCCACAAACATCAGTTTCCTAGTGACACGTATCATCTTCCTGGGACAGATTTAGCATCCATCACCACCGTAAGCAGAATAAAGCTTATTCAAGATCAATGTATTAATGGATGAATGAATGAATGAATGAATGAATGGATGGATGGATGGATGGATG
>JAKKZN010000026.1:14612726-14625824 GCA_033441825.1 Pangasius elongatus | reverse complement strand
ACACACACACACACACACACACACACACACACACACACACACACACACACACACACACACACACACACACAGCAACAAGAACGTGTCCCATCTCCCTTTCCCTTCTCTCCATCTCTTCCTTTTGTCTGCCATTTAGTCTTCATCTGTCATATCTTCACTTGTTCTTCCTCTCCATCATCTGTCCATCAGTCAGTTGAAGTGATAGTAATCCACTCCCTCCGTTAAACAGAGAGAGCGCAGAGTCTCCTCTAACACGCCGCCAGTCATATCCTACAGAGAGAGAGAGAGAGAGTGACTGTGTGTGTGTGTGTGTGTGTGTGTGTGTGTGTGTGGTTTAGTAATTGGTTGCACAGGAACCTCATTATGATAAGGAAGAAACAAGCATCACTTACAGTCACCACTGTAAAAAAAAAAACAGTGTGTGTGTATGTTTTAATTGTTTTGTATGGTCCTCATAATGAATAGAATACCTGACAAGTGTGTGTGTGTGTGTGTGTGTTTTAATTTTTTTTATGGTCCTCATAATGAATAGAATACCTGACAAGTGTGTGTGTGTGTGTGTGTGTGTGTGTGTGTGTGTGTGTGTGTTTTAATTATTTTGTAAGGTCCTCATAATGAATTGAATACCTGACAAGTGTGTGTGTGTGTGTTTTAATTATTTTGTAAGGTCCTCATAATGAATAGAATACCTGACAAATGTGTGTGTGTGTGTGTGTGTGTGTGTGTGTATGTTTTAATTATTTTGTAAGGTCCTCATAATGAACAGAATAACTGACTGTGTGTGTGTGTGCATGTGTGTTTGTGTGTGTGTGTGTGTGTGTGTGTTTGGGGGGTATTCATTTGTAACATAGTCATCAGTGAACATTTTATGCCTGTCTTCATTCATTTCCTGTCTGTCCAGACTATGTGTGTGTGTGTGTGTGTGTGTGTGTGTGTGTGAGAGAGAGACACCCTAACTGTAATACTGCCATAATAATGTAGTCTAGAGACCTGTGGGGGATACAACATGGCTGATAACTAACAGACACACACACACACACACACACACACACACACACACACACACACACACACACACACACACACACACACGGTACGCACCAGTTTTACACACACTATAAATGGAGGTGATGAGTCTCTGTAGTGCAGCACAGGGATTCTGGGTTTGGGACGTTCCTGTAAGGAAAAAAAGACTGAATATCCCCATAATGTTAGGAAGTTTATATATATATATAGTGTTTTAATTTCCTTTTGGGTTCTAAGGTTAGCATTGTTTACCTACAATAACACAACAATAACACAACAGACAAATCTGTCAACAAACAGAACTTACAAAGATAGAATTAAGTGTGTGTGATGTTACCTTTGATTCCTCGTATGTGTAGAAGCCCTTTTTAATTTTGTTCTCGTCTACATCACAGAATGCTTTCACCTGCCACACACACACACACACACACACACACACACACACACACACAAACACACACACACACACACACACACACACAGATTAATATAGATCATCCAGATTTGTAAGCAGATGAACTCATCTCTGTGTGTGTGTGTGTGTGTGTGTGTGTGTGTGTGTGTGTGTGTGTGACATTCTATTTCAAAGTCTATGAAACACAGTTACAGCTTCCATAGTAATGAGTGAAAATAAACACTGAAGCTATTGCACACACTAGCAACAAACTGAAAACACTCACTTCAACTAGCTGAAGTGACAGATCACAGAACACTACGTCGGTTTAAAAGTAGAAAACGGCGTCACTGTAACAGAGGCTGTTTCTCCGCATGAACAACGGACTTAAATTCGCAGAACAAGAAAAGTTGTCAGAACAAACTCATGAGGATTCTGCTTACTTGCCCTTAATGCAGCAGCTTCCAGATTCACGCGCTGTAAAGCTGCCGTAGCCGTACTAATCCGCGCTTAAGTTCTACTACCGAGCTCCTAGTTAACACAGGAGGTTATTGCTAGCTAGCTAGCAAATTTAGCCGAACAGAGCCTCCTCGTGACAAAAACTTAAACCAAATTCCGATGTAGATGCTGTTGGGAAATGTTTGTCAGCTTCGGTATCAGTTTAGTTGAAATAAAAAAACGCGCTAGTAAGCAACAAGTCAATCCAGGTTATTACAGCGGTGTCACGTGTGGGCGTGGCCTGTCATTATCGGCGTCCCAGCTAACAATAGCTGTAGCCTGCTGTTGTATAATTTATACACATCACTATGTTACTTTCATATGAAATGTATTTCACTTGACTTGTGTGTGTTGATGCGGAGTTACTCTCATCATACCAAAACTGATTGTTTTCCTAAAACAGCATGTTCCCAAGCGTGTTATTCCTCTTATGTACCTGTCCCTGTCCCTGTGAGTGAGCTGTTGCTATAGAGACGATAACGTATTAAAAGGGATTAACAGGGCGGATTAATATAAACCCGCACTCTTTTACAGCTATTGTCTCATACCTTCTTCTGATTGGTGGATGTCAGGCTGCGGTACAGTTTCCGTCCCTGTTTCCCAGCATTCCATATGGTGAATGAATCCCATTGTCCGAGCACTCTCTCCTCCAAGAAGTCCACTCGGAGGTTCCAGATAGTTTCCCTGCACATAAACCAGAGCTACCAGCTACTCCTAAAGTTCAACACAACGACCTTTACCGAATCAGGGGTCAGCACACTGCAGCTAGATAGCAGATAAGGAGTGAAAAGTAAATCATACGTTAGAATTGTGACTGTATGATAGCTTATCTCCTAGATAACGTTTTCCTTCCTTCTCTGATCGACGGTCACGTTCGCGTTTGCCAGAAATCGTTCACGCTGTTGCACTCAACACTAGTTTTCCCCTAAGCTAGCATTCACACTACTCTTATCGTGGAGAGTATAAAATTACAGTTTATAAACGCGAGTTAGCTTGCTCTCGCACATAGCTAACTTTAGTCCTTTAAATTAGCAGTTAAATTTGTGTTGTCAGAAGTTGTACATTACATTGCTAATGTAATGTAATCCGACAAACAGGGTATAGCGTAAGTTAATGTAAGTTTGGTACAAGATCTTTAAAAAATAGCTGTGTTTTTATTTTTATTTGAAAATCTTGCTAGTCATATCTGTGTTTGCAGATTGCCAGAGTGTGTTTTGTGGAAGTGGAAGTGACTTTGTGGCCAAGTATAGTGACCCATACTCGGAATTTGTGCTCTGCATTTAACCCATCCAANCTACAATCCCTGCCGGACCCGAGACTCGAACCCACCACCTTCAGGTTCACCTTCAGGTTACAAGTCCCACTCTCAGATCATTAGGCCACGACATTGTGTTTTTATGTGTATTTTTATGCTGATTTAAGTGATGACTTGTGATTATTTACATATAGCATGTTGTCAAGTGAGAGCAGGTAGTGAAATTTTATTAACTGAAGACATGCTAGCAAGGAACGTGATGTTCAAATGTTACATTAACTGTTCTTATACAACGGGAATTTGATGTATAGCTAAATGTATAGCTAGAAATGAATCACAGTCAGAAACCGACACACAACAAGACAGTAAGAGGAGGCAGGGAGGAAGAAGGAGAAAAGGAAATGAAGGACAGAAGGAAAAGGAGGATCTCTCTTTCGGGTTATTTAAAGAAACGCACAACTTCCTTTACGCAAGTCTTTCGACTGAGAGAGTCATTAGACCTTGGAACAGTGCGCAATAAGACTATACAAGCACACACACACACACACACACATCATGGGAGGTCATTTTTAACACTTGACCTCTAAATGCCACAGATTCAGCACGCAGGAGTGAAGATGCCGGTCATGCCAAGAAGATTCCTGGTATTCCGAAACATTCCACACTGTTATTATTCCTCACAAGTGATTACGGTTTATGATCTCAATACATTAAAATGTGTTCCTGGCTCAAATTTTCTGCATGATGGAAAAAAAAAGGACACCAGAAGATAACGATATTATTTTTAGCCGTGTTAAATTTTGCATAAAGCATAAGCTTAGAAGGTGGCTGTCTTGCAATATATTGCAGACCTGAGTATCAGCGGGGGGGGGGGGGGGGGGGGGGGGGGGGGGGGGGGGGGGGGGGGGGGGGGGGGGGGGGGGGGGGGGGGGGGGGNCCCCCCCCCCCCCCCCCCCCCCACACACACACACACAGGCTGAACTGAAGCCTGATCATTGGTTTCCTTTTGTTTTTGTTTTTTTTTTCTTATTATTTTCTTACTAATTTCATTTTAATTAATTTGTTGCAAACCCATGAAAGGAAGCATGAAGGGAAGTTAGAGCTAATCATCTGCAGAGAAACAGATGTTTTTTGGGGGGGGGGGGGCGGCGCCCGGGCGCGCGCGCCCGCGCGCCCCCCCCCCCCCCCACGCCCGCCCCCGCCCACGCGCACACAGNACACACACACACACACACACACACAGAGACAGAGAGAGAGAGAGAGAGAGAGAGAGAGAGAGAGAGAGAGAGAGAGAATAATACAATTGATTGTGAAAGTGTTCATTTCTGTCCAGCATCAGTGAGTCATCATGGAGAACCAGACTTTTACTTTCCCCTCATTCACTCTCTCAAACACACACACACACGCAAAAAAACACACACGGGTACAGGGATAGTGTTTCAGTTTTTCTGAAACTCAGACTTACTGTGTCTAATTGAAAATCGGTATGAAAATTTCACCGTGTTCCCAACACAAGAAATTCAGAGAAAGAGAGAGATTGAGACAGAGAGAGAGAAATAAAGAGAGAGAGAGAGAGAGAGAGAGAGAGCAAGAGAGAGATTGAGACAGACAGAAAGAAAGATGCACATGCAGAGGAGAAGATGAGTAACATGGTGTTATATAAAACGAATAAATGGAAATTATATATGGTCCATTTCAGAGACAATCACCTGTAAGGAGATGTTTATGTAACGTTTATGGAAGGAGTCTCCAGTGTCAGCGCTTTGTAAGAGTCAGAGGTAAAGCTGTAAGTGTAGCTAGTGTTAGTGATAAGAGTGATAACTTTGTGGTGTGTACGTATTCGTCGGCTGGTCCACATTAAATATTACTACACTCTCATTTAACGATAGAGAAGTGGTGCTGTATTTACTGCTGATATGACGTCATTCTGAACTCGGGGTTGAGGAGATCATTCTGAGTAGCAACTCAAAGTTGTTTGCTTTGTTTTTCCAAAGTCAGATGTCAGAAATTCCAGGTTAGGAGCTTTAGCCGAAAACAGCATTATTAAATTGATTACTTGTCCACCTCAGTGCAATCCGAGCACAGAGCTGAGCAGACGAGGGGTATCAGCCTTGCCTGAGGGGCACACAGCGGCTGTCATGCGACTTGAATTCACAACCTTCCAGTTGACAAGCGTCAGACATTCCCTGAGGAGGGACCTTGAACCTTTTCCAGTCGAGATCATGGCTGAGGGTTTAAATGTCTCCTTGTGATGGCATTTGGTCTTAGTGTCAAGCTCCATTTAGCTCTCTGTGTGCGTGTGTGTGTGTGTTGTGTGCACTTACTCTAGTACAGAGTGCGTTGCCGCATGCTCATGGTAGCGGTAAATCAGCAGACACTCGTCCACTCGGATCACGCCCCCTCCCTGGCGAAGACTCCGGTAGAACCACAGCAAATCCTCCGGAACCCCCTGAGGGAAAGACAGAGATAGTGGGAGGTGCTTGAGCAAGGAAAAATAAGCTCTGATTGGTTGATATAGTGTCACTCTCGAGGGCATTTGCATTGAGAATTCGATACGGTTGGTCACGTGTGAAGCCGTTTTTGGACTCAGTCTAGAAAACTAGCAGTCTGGGGTTTTGCTTTAACTGATCGCAGACGTGACTGCACTGTGGACGAAACGGATCAGTTCCCAGGGGCTGGGGCGTGGAATGATGCGATCTCTACTGAAGTGAAATGAAGGAAAACACTTTCCTTCACCAGCATCTGGCTGCTTTATGGGCAGGTTTATCTCTCCGGGGGGAAGTGCATGCCGAGCTGTAGGTCAGTTTTCTGTGCAAACGCAGGTTAAGACACGCTTTTTGCGTTCGAGGAGAGGTTGAAACTTGTAATTTCCCGTGTACGACAGGTAAAAGCCACCGAAAACACCCCTCAACTTGCAATTACAACTCATCAACGTGGAGTAGTCTTCTCAGCTACCAGTTCCTTCCCCGTTAATGGAGTGACGTCGATTCAACATGGCCGCTCTCACTGTGAACAGTGTAAAGTTCCACTTCTCTACTTTTGAATGAGTTTATAACAGCACTGGCTTTAGATCAGTGAATATACAGACACAGCACTTGGTTAAATCCATAACCCTGATCATACTAATCACTGCTTTAAGAAGGTGATTCATCAAAGTATCAATGTTAGAGCTATCACTAATGTTAGCCAGCTAGCTTTTTGTTAAATGCTACTTGCTATTTCAGTCCGAAATGCTGCATGAATGTTTGTAGGTCACTACAGTAGAAAAGAACCAGCAGCCACTCAGGCCTGTGACTGCAAAACTGCAGATAAAGTAGGTTTTTATGAGTTTTACACGCTCTGACAGAGCAAACAACACTCACTTTCTGTTTTTTTCCCCACTTTGCACGTCAAATTTGGCAATTGTCACTACCACTTACAACGCACCATGAACGCAGCATTACTATGCTGAAGCAGAGGTGCCATTGCTAACTAGACAAGTTTTGGGATACATTTCGTTTTTTTTTTTTAAAGGAAAGATCTAATTCCAACTAATGTACTAACATTCCTGTTTCAACATGTTTTAACCCAATGATAAATGCTTTCCTGCTTGAGTTGGAGGTATAAAAAGGCTTTTTCACTCAATGTACTGCTGTAATCATGGATTGGCTTCAGGATATAGATGCTATCTCACTGCTGTGTCTTGCACTGATTTCACTGAGGCTTGACTGGGACCAAACTTTCAACAATGTGACTGGCCACCACCCAGCCATAACTGCATATCATTCACCTTCAGCTGAGAAATTCTGCTTCGCACACATTTGTTCACCTGCGCTTGAGGACGAAAGATGCTTTGGTTTGCTGTTATTTGCAATGAGCTCACCATCATGGTGCCTGAAAGCGGTGCGTCTTGTGAAGACCTACGTCATTTGCACGGAGTATTTTGTGGTTTGGATGAAATTCTTCGGTGTGCAATGTCCAGGCTCACTCCCAACAAGCCCAGATCCGATCCTGGGTCGGAAGGAAAGTGTTCAACCCTCAGACTCACCTTGCCTCCTTCATCAAAAGGTCCGACTTTCTGGAACCAATGGCGCGAGCAGAACCATGTTGGCATGACGACCGTTGGTCCGTGAGAGGTGTAGACCTGAAATGTGACACGAGCCTGCATATAGTCATATAGTTACACACACACACACACACACAAAATACCCTCCAGATACACAGGGCTTTCGTAAGGTATGGGATGATGAATTCTCCAAGTCATAAAATATCCATAGCTAATATTTTTCAGATGAATGCTGACCACTGTGCAATTCAGCTTATTATAGGCATACGGTATATCATATTTCTCACCGTGTGTATGTGTGTGTGTGTGTGTGTCTGGAGAGGTTTTAAACCAAATGTCCCTATTCTGATCCCCCAAATGTCCCCAGAAACAAAATAAAGTTTAATAAAACATGCAGATGTGAGTGATGTTTCCAGCACAGTATGACATAGAGGTACACCAGAGGTTTGAGCGTCTCGCTACTGAACGAGTCAAAGTGGAGCTTTAAACTCAAAGTCGAAAGAATGTGTTGGCTGCGGTTGCAGTTTTATTAACGTAGCACAGTTTTGAAACTTGATGGGTGAAAGCTGTTGACCTCTGGAAGCCCTGCATGTGTGTGTGTGTGTGTGTGTGTGTGTGTGTGTGTGTGTGTAGGATGGAGGGATGGAATGGTGGAATGTGCACACACACCCTATTGAAATCCGACGCTGTTTTTAATCAGAAAGAGACAGAGTTAAAATGTCGTGGGCCTTCATGCTTCATGTCACCGGACAAAAATAAATATATCGATGTCCATGTGAGCAAACCTCTGAGACTCTGCGTAGAGCTGGAGTCCAGGCAAACAAAGGACAGAGACGGAGAACATGATAAAAGGACGGCAACTTCTGCAGCTCTCCACCTAAATGTCAGAGTGTCTAATTCCTCAGATTCAGTGGTCCGAGGAAACCAAAACTGAACTCTTTGGCACAAATGCCAAGCATTACATCCGGCGGAAACCAGACACTTGGACAAGTCCCAGAGATCTTTTTTGGGAGGTTTGTCAAAATCACAGGAAAGATGTACAAAGTACTGAGAAAAACCTGAAGAACAGCGCTCAGGAATTCAGTTCAGGAGGCTCCAATATTTACCTTCTAACCAGACAATGACCCAAAACAAGTGGAAGTGGCTTCAGGACAAGTGTTAGAATGTCCTTGAGTGGCCCTGAGCCTGAGCCTGAGATTCAGCAGACAGGAATAGGAAAAGATCCATAAATCCAGATGTGTTCCAGATGTAGAGTCAAACCCTAAAACTTAAAGCTGTAATCACCTGCCAGTGGGATTCAACCAAGGTTTTGTTGTTGGGTTTGTTTCATGTTTTAATAAATAAATAAATAAATAAATAATTATTAAAATTATTTACTAATTCAAAAATTTCTAAAATGAATTAAAAAAAACTTGCATTTAAAATAATAATAATAATAATAAGAATAATAATAATAATAATAATAATTATTATTATTATTATTATTGTCATTGTTATTTCATAAGCTACCATTAGCATTATTATTTAAAAATGATACACTGATGTCAGATAAGCTACGTTATAAGAATAGTTTAACATATTAAGGCTGCAGTTTAATAGCCACTCTCTGGGGAATAATTCTTGAAAAGGTTTCTGTTTGCTGCACGCGGTGTCATGTGGCTGTTTTTGTTTCTGATGATCAGAACTGTGGCCTAAATTTTGACCTGAATTCCAGTCATGCTGCTGCTCTTCTCAAACGCCACATTCATACGCCACGTTTAATGAAGCGTGTGAGAGACTCTTCATAGAGAAATGCTTTATTAAGTGACTCAGAGCCCAGCAGCTGTTTGCAGAATCTCGGAGTTATCTATCCGAGAGCGAGATCGGCTCCTGACACAATCCCAACACTGTATTCTCTTATAATCCACACACACACACACAAGCCCCGCCCCTTTCCGTCCGTCCGTCCGTCCGTCCGAGCTTCTAAAGTTAAAAATGAACACAACTCTTTTTAATGTTTTCAAATTATCTAAATACAAAACAACAAAACACACACACACTCTCACACACACACACACACACACAATTCTGGGAGTGTTCCACTGATCTACAGTCCCCTCTGAACCAGATTCTTGTGCTGTGTGTGTGTGTGTGTGTGTGTGTGTGTGCAGAAACAGCAGTCTCCAGGTACACATCCTGTTTCCAGTAACCTTTGACTCCATGGCACGCGACCTCTCAAACCATACCATGACGCACCCTTTTCCTGACACACACGCACACACACACACGCGCACACACACACACACACACACACACACACAGCTTTAGCACACATCCTGACACAAACACACTCAAATATGGCAAAGGAAGATGAAAGGTGAATGTCACCACTTCCTGAAGATAAACAGCTATAAATCACACACCACCCACGCAACAATCGCAGTGAAAGTGTGTGTGTGTGTGTGTGTGTGTGTGTGTGTGTGTGTGTGTGTGTATCAAAATCCAAGTTTTTTTTTTTTCTATTTTTTCCAGAGCGTACTGGCAGCTGTTTTTTTTTTTTTCTTCTCATTAATAGGGTGCGATTTTCGTTGTCATGGCAATAATTCCGTGGATTGTTGAAGTTTACCTCAGGATTTGTTATTCTATAAATCTATTTCAATTAAAAAAGTTTTTGTGGACATTAAATTTATCTGATGGCAGTAGTCTTGTGTGTGTGTGTGTGTGTGTGTGTGTGTGTGTGTGTGTGTGTGTGTGTGTTTTACCTGTATAAATAGCTGCTCTGGACTGAGTGTGTTGATCCACCTGGTGTAGCGCTCAGTGGAACCTTCTGGAATACGCCTCACCCGACACCCAACAATCTACAACACACAAGAACGATGTCTTTGCCTCACACTTTCCATTTCTGTCTTGCACAGTTTTGTCCTGGTGTCAAAATTCAAACTAACCTGAGGTAAAAGGTCAAACCAACCCTTCACCGTTACGCAAGCTGCATCTCAATACTTAAAAAAGCGAAGAGCAGACTCATCCCGGAACATTTACGATCAAATCCGCAAGAACGCAAGCTTGCAGATTGCTAACATTCATCAGCAGACGCAATCTTCCTTTACGTTATGTTTACTGATGAGGCTAACTCAGCTAGCTAGCTAGTTATCGCTAGACATAAACAAGACTCCTAGCTACACGGACCTTCCGTATTCTATTCTAATTGTTTTTTAGTTAAATTAAAAGACCCGAAAGCTCGTGTAGTTTATCACAACACCACTTTATACACAACATACCGTATGATGAATGTGTACATGCTGTATGTTCTACAACTTTACACTTCGGTTGGTGTAAACCGTAAACAACTCGCATCAAAATACTTGAACATTATTCCATTTTTTTAGGTTCCCAGGAAAAAAACTCTACAGCGTTCTTTAGTTTGGACCCTTAGAGTTTCTAAATAGACCTCTAAAGAGCCTTTAGGAACGCTTCCAAGTAGAACCATTAACTATTCAACCATCACCACTGAAGAGCCTTTGAGAAACCCAATTTTTCTAAGAGGGAACGCTGATACATCCTCCATATTCATGTAGGTTCAACACGATTATTAACATTAAACACACTCTTGTAAAATACAGAGTTCTTCAGTTTGGGCTCTTAAAGATTCTATATAGATTCCGACATAAGAGCTTTTCAGAAAAGGCTCCAAGTAGAACAGAAAGAAAAGACCATTGAGGAACATTTGAGGAACATTTTTCCTTATTTAATAGGATAAGTCTTCCATATGTGTGTAGGATCAACACCACTTATGAGTATTTTAGTCGTTCTCTGTTCTTGTGTTCTTCGGTATCAGAACGGAACTTGTGTACTGGAGGATAACAAGAAGGCAGTTTAAGGAACATTTGTCTCTCATGCTGCTTTTTTCTTAATGGATGGAGTTATGGCTGGAGGTGGTAATGAGCACCATAAAAAAACCCCAAACCACAGAAAGTTCCCCAGATTCCAGACCCTGTACAGAACCGAGGGGTTTTCACCAAGCCACACTGCTGACACGGCACGGATGTGGACACACACACACACACACACACACACACACACACACACACACAAAGAGAAGTTAAGTTTAGCTCAACTTAAACCTAATGAACTTCCGCTAACATCAGAGTGCTCACAGGTGTTAATCATTAACACACCACAAGCTAACCCCTTAGAACCGATGAGAAAAATCCCAAGCAGTTCACTAGTAGTAGAAAAAGGGTTCCTCTAATGAAGATCTGTGCATAGCTAAAGGTTCCTCTAATGAAGATCTGTGCATAGCTAAAGGTTGCTCTAATGAAGATCTTTGCATAGCTAAAGATTCCTCTAATGATGATCTGTGCATCGCTAAAGGTTCCTCTAATGATGATCTGTGCATCGCTAAAGGTTCCTCTAATGAAGATCTTTGCATAGCTAAAGGTTCCTCTGATGAAGATCTTTGAATAGCTAAAGGTTCCTCTAATGAAGATCTTTGTATAGCTAAAGATTCCGCTAATGATGATCTGTGCATAGCTAAATGTTCCTCTAACGAAGATCTTTGCATAGCTAAAGGTTCCTCTAATGAAGATCTTTGCATAGCTAAAGGTTCCTCTAATGAAGATCTTTGCATAGCTAAAGGTTCCTCTGATGAAGATCTTTGAATAGCTAAAGGTTCCTCTAATGAAGATCTTTGTATAGCTAAAGATTCCGCTAATGATGATCTGTGCATAGCTAAATGTTCCTCTAACGAAGATCTTTGCATAGCTAAAGGTTCCTCTAATGAAGATCTTTGCATAGCTAAAGGTTCCTCTAATGAAGATCTTTGCATAGCTAAAGGTTCCTCTAATGATGATCTGTGCATAGCTAAAGGTTCCGCTAATGATGATCTGTGCATAGCTAAAGGTTCTTAGCTTCCCACAGTGCTTACATCTGATACGTTGTCTGAGAGAAAAACCCTCTGTCAAACTCAGAACTTTCATGTGCTCCCCTAGATGGAACTTTCTTTTTTCCATCCATCCATCCATCCACCTATCAGTCTCTCCACCCATCCACCAATCAATCAATCATTCAATCAATCCACCCCACCATTCATCCACCTGTCCACCCATCCACTGCGTTTGCCAGCAGGTCACACTGTCTCAGTGAAGGTCTTCAGGAGTTATATATCACGGTGTACAGGAGCGAATGTGTGTGTTACCATTTGAATAAAACACCACGTGTCCAGTGATGTAGTCAGGGATTTGGATTTAACTTGACTTGGACTCCTCTATCTATGATGTGATGACTGCAGATGAGTTACAGATCTGTCTCACTCTCCAGCAGTGATATTTCCACGTGTATATAAGAGCAAACTCACGGTATCGGGGTTCAGGACAGCAGCTTCATACTGCAGTCTCACTCTCTGGGGCATCATGACGTCATCCTGAAAAGCATACACAAACACACAAAATCAGACGCGTCTTATACCGATGTATGTTTTACACATTCACTCTATAGCCATCTAGAAGGGCTGCGGAGTAAATACGGAAAATATGCATTAGGGATTTGTTCAGTTGAAACACTAACGCTGTATTTAACACTGATACCTCTATTCTTCGTTTCAGTAGAAGGGAGGAAGTCTCTACCTCTTATGTCGGTTACATTGGTGTACATTTGTTCTGCAAAGATAGTCCATCATCGCTGCTTTTTACATTACATCGTACCCACTGTTGTGGTATTCATGATCTTGGAAGTTCATGACTTTTTTTCCCCAACAATATTCCAATTAAACAGAATTGATACTACTAGCAAAACTCTCCCTTTTTCTCTAAATATATCTTACGAACTTCAGCTCCGGTTTTTGCCTGAATGTTGAGTAAAACTGCAACTTGAAGTCACTATGATCAGCAGCCACCAGCAGTTAAA
>JAKKZN010000026.1:14569648-14579648 GCA_033441825.1 Pangasius elongatus | reverse complement strand
ATGTCAGTTCAAATCTCATCCTCCAATCCAGTCATAATCCATGTCTTTTGCCTCAATCTTTCCAAGACATTGTCTCAGCTCCAGGTCCAGTCCCTGTTTTAGGTTCAGTTTAGGTCTACTCCATCTCCATCACTAGTCCTGCCTCCACAGCCTGACAGAACCACGTTATGTACCAAAACGTGTTAATCACTCTTTCTCCAGATCAACCAATGAGCAGTCCTTAAGATTATTTTTTCTTAAACTTTTACTAAATCCCATTACCATGTGTACCTTATATTGCTCAGTAGGGGTTAAAAATGAGCATGAGTTATATTGTATATTGTGTGTGAAGTATGCATGTATTTGAGTAGATCAGTTATAAAGGTCAGGTTTGTGTGTTTTTGTATGTGTTTGTGTCTAACCTGAGAGGAAGGGGTTCTTGCTCTTGGCCGGTATATTGGATGGGTTAAGCGTGTGTGTTTGTGAGTGTTGCTTTGAGGGAATGAGTGTGTCTAGGTTGATGAGTGATGCAGCAGTAGGGCCAAGAAAAGCCTCTGGTGTGCAGCACTTTCTAGGGGTCACTGGATCCAGTGGTGGGCCAAGATGAGAGTGGTCAAAGGTCACTGATCTTGCTTCAACTCTGCCATTTACCTGCCCACCCACCACCAATTCAGCAAATGGGTCTATATCTGAAATAGAGAGACAAAAAAATAAACCATTGGATTCAACCAAGGGGAAGGAAATTGCCTAATCAACAAAAGCACATTACAAACACAAACGAAATGCAGGGCAGGCTCAGAAATAAGAATAGTACCTGCTGGACTCTCACAGCGAGGGCTGAACACACTGTTAGGTCGTTTGTCTCCAGGTTCCTCTTCCTCACGAATGGAAAATGGGTCGACTCCTGCTGAGGCTTTGTTACACCACACACCAGGTGTCAAATAAACACTGTCTCCATAGTTTGTGTGAAAGTGTATCTGTGGTTTTGTTTATTTTTGGGCAGTACCTGGACGAACTGGACTCCTCCAAGGTTGTTGTGTGGATTTTGATGTGGACTTGGTAGGCAGGGCCCCCCATGGGTCTGGTGGAGATTGGTTTGTAGGCCAATGGTGATCTGGGCTACCAGAAGAGGGGTGGGGTTTCCAGGGACTACCAACTACAGGGGTACTGGTGTTAACCACAGCTAGAGTGAGTGTGAGAAATATAGAGAATCATATAATCAATAATAGGGTTTTTTTCTGGTTTCTTTCACTCATATTTAAGTGAAGTGAAGTGATTTGTGGCCAAGTGTGGTGACCCATACTCATTGTGCTTTGCATTTAACCAATCCAAGTGCACACACAGTAGCGAACACACACACACCATGAACACACACCCGGAGCAGTGGGCAGCCTTTTTTGCTGTGGTGTCCAGGGAGCAGTTGGGGGTTCGATGCCTTGCTCAGTCGTGGTATTGAGGGTGGAAGAGAGCGCTGGTCATTCACTCCCCCCACCTACAATCCCTGCTGGACCTTCAGGTTCACTTTCAGGTTACAAGTCCGACTCGCTAACCATTAGGCCACAAATGCCCCCAAATATTCATATGAATATTCATATTAATATTCATATGAAACCAATAGATGGAAAACACACTATAAAAATGAGAAGATGAATTCAGCAACTTACCTACAGACTCCCAGGGATCAGAGGCTAAAGGGCAGGAGGGCTGGGCATCCCAGAGATCATCACTGGGTGGCACTTCAGATTGTCCAGATGGTCCAAATATGTCAACCAGATCAATCATGGCTGACTGGAAGAACAAACAGATCTTAAGGCAGACAATCACATACCAACAGAGCAGTTACAGAGAATCCTATTTGGTTGAGTTCAGTGTCTGTCAGCTTCAGAGTCTAGCAAGAGATTCCCTTGGCTTTTATTTCTGTTACTGAAATGCCCTCATCTACTTTCCCCTGTCTCATCCTAATATGATTGCTTTATTAGCAAAAATGACTTTTGTTAGATGATTACTTGGGAGCCCAATAGATCAAGTCAACATCACTGAAAGTAGCATAGCCTTTAAAAAAAAAACAGTAAAACACTGTAATGAAAAAGCATGATTTGCAATGTCCAGATTTGATTTTAAAGCCATCCTTTATATATCTAGCAGCCTGTGTAGCCTTATTATTTTGTTTAATTAGCTGGTTAGCAAGATAGGAAATTCATTTGGTAGGTAGCAAGCAAGATTGGTAAGATTTTAGGTAGTTAGCTAGTAGATCAATATAAATATGATACATCATTCTTCTGGCCAAGGTTGAATCCTGCTACCATTCATTTTGTGCTGCAAGTGGCCTCAGATCTGACAGATTGTTCTTGCTTTTGAGAATGTAAGTTAATAAGGATTTGTTAAAGGTAGTAATGGAAAGACGTGTGGATTGTTGTTCTTGTACCTCCCCAGGTCCAGATTCACTGCCTCTCCTGCTCTTGTCTACAGCTTTCTCAACTTCAGATTCATCCTCTTGACCTCTGCGGTGCTCCTTCAGAAAAAGAAAGCACATTTGATTAAGAAAAACATGAACAAACAAACACTACACATATGCTAGATGAAACGTAAGGAAAAAACACTGTGTTGTGCTGTTAATTATTAAAATAATTAAAGACAGAGTGGTGTGATAAAGCAGAGTTACTATTACCCCCCAAAAGTTGAATATTTTCTATAATAGCATGTCTCAGAGTGTTTTATTCCTATTATACCACAATTTGCTGTATTTCATCACAGCATCACAGCAATTTTTATCAATTAAAGAATGGCACGTCATATCTTCTATCTTTTAACAGTTACATTTAATGTTGTGGAATGTCCCTGAAACAAGATAGTTCTTGTTATCACCTACACTATTGCAGCTACAATCATCTATACTATTGCAGTAAAATTCCCTCAACAGCCTCTCTTTTTTCTCTCTTTTGAAGTTCATATGGCAAAAAAGTCCTCCATCCACTAATACAGTGTTGGTAATATATTTGAAACGATCCGGCTGTGTGTGTGTTTTATGTGTAAGTGGAACATTGATAAAAGGTACATGATATAAGCATGAATGTTGGCGTATGCATTGTGTGTGTGTGTGTGTGTGTGTGTGTTACCTCTCGGCTCATGGCAAGTGCCAGCTGTAGCTGCAGCTCTTCCTCTCCGCTGGTTTGAGGGCGAGAGTGCTCCAGTTCAGAGGCTCTTGGAGACGAGGGGGATGCTGAAAGACATTGACAGAGAACCGGAAGGCAATATTATAGAGATATTGTATCGGTAGTGAAGTTGGGAAAAGGGGGGTAACCCACAGATTTACCACAGCCCACTATTTACAGAAGGATTGTGGTTATGTGAACTGAAGTAAGAAGGCCCTTTAAGGGGTTCCTGTTAAGAGAGTAAACAGCAACATTTGAAAATGATCTCTAGACTGGTTGTCAGTCTGAACTCCCTCCAAATAGCATACAACATTCCTGCATCTAGCAAATTAAGGCTATAATGGTCATTCCAATGTTGTTGTGCATTGATATTTTGAGATTATGTATTTGTATTTCATGGTAGTTTGCCCCTTAATTGATACAAGATGAGGGTGAATATGTGAGTAAAGAGTAAATTTGAGTCAAGTTAACGAGCTTATGGAAGGCTAGCTGGCTAGCTAGTTAACTAATGTGGAGGAATTCTGCCGGCACATGTTTATTCTACAAGGAGGGGCTACATGTACATGGATATATATGGAAGGTGGGGTCAAAAAGGAACAATTCAAATGTTTTGTTGTTCACCTACTAACTGCAAACGATCAAAACCTATGCAGTTCACCTTTAAGAGTCTATGAAATGTCTTAGAATGTAGTGAAATTGTGCATTATTATAGAGTTATCTTACAGCCTAGTTTAAAATTAAGTGATTCAGAAAGTTCTGAGACAGCTAAATCACAAACACTAAACACTGAACTATGGTAGCCATTGAACTTTTTATGCTAGCTTAGGTTTCCCATACAGACCACTCACAGGTAAAAGAGGATGGAGATCCTCTGGAGCGACTGAACTCCTCTCCGTACAGCGCTGCCATGCTCGGCTGGCTGCTCCGTCTGCTTGGGTACGACGAAGCCACTGTACCTGAGCCTCCACCTCCTCCTGCGCTTGCTAAACGCTCTTTGGTCTTGAGCGCTAGTGCTCTCTCTTGTCTGAGCCTGTCCTCATCCCTGAGCAGTGCCACCAGCTGCTTGGCCTTCTCACGCACATTCACGCCCTGATCGCGCCCGTCCCGGTCCACGTACTGAAAGTCGCGCAACGTCTGGATGGTGAAGGCATTTTCACGGCACTGCTGCGCTACGCGCTCCGAACCCGTCTTAGCCAAGTAGTCAAGCAGGGTCAGGGCCTAAACAAAACAAGGGGCCTAAGATGACAAGTGGCTAGCATGGTCCCATTTTAAACCAAATGATAAATAAAAATAAAGCTGGTGAATGCAGTTTGCATTGTCTCTTTTACAGCTAACATCAGCCACTTTTGGAATGCTATATGTGTGTATTGATAATATAATTATGATATAATTATATTGGTACAGCTATAGACATAACTATTAAACATATATACATATATCAATGTAATAAGCATGTTATATGCATATTATGACCTTGTAGACGTGCCTCCAGTTCTTGCCGTGATCGTTGAGGCGTTTCCACACCATGGCCATGACCTCGCTGAAGGCAGCTACGCTAAATGTCAGCTCGGCGATCTCCGACATCAGAGAGCTGGACGGACCCCAGGGGTCGTTGGAGGTCGCCTCGCGCACTTTCACTTCAGCCTCCGAGTAGTTGTGTACAATGTTCTTCACCTGCCGGCGCAAGGCCGAGGTTGTCATGGCTACGGCAGGTGTGTGTGTGTGTGTGTGTGTGTGTGTGTGTGTGTGTGTGTGAGTGAGTGTTGGTGGTTCTTTATTTTGTAGAGTGGGATGAGTGTGACTCTAAAAAGGCTCAGAATCAGGAGTGTGTCTGCAGAGAGAGAGAGATACAGATAGACAGAGAGGTGTTGCATTAAAATTGATCTCTGTGTGTCTATAGATAATTGAGGTCACATCTGATTAAAATTACATGAGCGCATTTATATATTTCTCCCTCCTTTTTCTGCAGCAGGATGAGATCAAGTTTCTCTTTTGGGACTTATATATAATTAAACAACCCGCTCCAGCTGCCACATTGTACAGAACAACACCAGGACAGGAAGTGTGACAGGAAGTAGGTCATGAAGAAATAGTGTCCATGTGCCAATATTCTGGTTCACTAGTGGAGACTCACTGATGTGATTCATGTAAAATTCATAGTAAATCCCGTGAGTGGACGTGATTTAGCTGGATTTCATACTAATGAATGTGTAATGAAAGCTAGAGGCAGTAACTCCTTATCATAACTCTGAACCTCAGTTTAAGTTTACATTATTAGAATCTCAGGATCTCATGAAAACTTCATACAATTTTCAAAAGACAAGTGTGACACATTTGGATTTTGATAAACATCATGAAAATGAAGTCATAAGAAAAGATACAAGAGCTAACTCCGCCCCTAACTCCACCCTAACTCCGCCCCTAACTCCGCCCCAAATCCTAACCTTCATAACCTTTCGTACAACTTCAGTTGTGTGAACTGTTACCCTTCAGAGCATTAAATCCAACCAACTGGATAATAGTAACTGTTCTGTGTGTGTGTGTGTGTGTGTGTGTGTGTGTGTGTGTGTGTGTGTGTGTGGGTGGGTGCTTGCACGATGGTCTAACATCAGTATACTACAAAGCTCCAAGTCTAGTTTTAGTCACTGCAGTAGACACACACACACACACACACACACACACACACACACACACACACACACACACACATACAGGGCAGCTCCCGTTTTACATCATGATCTGTCACTATGGCGACAGTGGCCCACAGGGAGCGGGCTGGAAATGAGGAGACAGGGTTGCCCCATATTTTACTGAAGCCCACACACACACACACACACACACACACACACTTCTCTTTCTCTGTCACACACACCCACACACACACACTTCTCTCTCTCTCTCTCTCTCTCTCTCTCACACACACACACACTTCTCTCTCTCACACACACACACACACACACACACACACACACACACACACACATAAATTCTGGTATTGGGGACCAAATGGTCTCAAAATTGCTGCAACATGACACAGACTGTTGATTTTATTGAGTATTAGGAAGAGGTCGTGGTAAATGTCACAAATAAACACTCACACCCTACACACACACACACACACACACACACATGCACACACAGTTCCATAAACAGAGCCAACAGTAAACTGGTGATGATTCACTTAGTATGACTTGATTGTAGAGCCATATTATTGAATAATTCTAATCTGTACAGTGGAGTAAGCGTGCACACAGAGTGGAGCTTAATGCCAACATCAACACACACACACACACACACACACACACACAGAATCTCATTTTCTATATCACATTTCATTCATTTCCACTCAGTGACATAAATCATCTCGATAACTAGCAGCCCAGGAGGATTATGGGATGAAAGATGAGGCTGCCGTAATTCATCATCTTGTCTCTCTAAAAGCCGAGAAAACATTGTTGCTGATAACATTATTAATTATTCTTCACTCTTAGCTCAAGGTAAGAAAATACACTATATGGCCAAAGGTTTGCCGACACCTGACCATCACACCCATATGTGGTTCTTCCCCAAACTGGTGCCATAAATTTGGGAGCACACACTTTTATAGAATGTCTTTGTAGGCTATAACATTACAGTTTCCCTTCACTGGAACTAACCTGGGCACAAACCTGTTCCAGCCTGACAACGCCCCTGTGCACACTGTCATTATCACAGGAAGACATGGTGTGTGAAGGTTGGAGTGGAAGATCTCGAGTGTCCTGCACAGAGCCCTGACCTCAACCCCACTGAGTACCTTTGGGATGAACTCGAATGTGTAAATCCCACAGCCACGCTCCAAAATGCAGTGGAAAGCTTTCCAGAGGAGAGCACATGAATGCTGCATGAATGTTGCGGTCGGGTGTCCACAAACTTCACTCTAAAGCTGTTTGTATGGATTTAATTATTTACTTATTTAGTAATAAACCAATTATAGCAAGTGATGCATTACTAAGTAAAACTTAATGAGTTATTAATAATCTTTATAAATGAATGGTTTATACTTGTATAAAGCTTTAAAATAAAATATAAAAATTACATGATATTAATATTTTAGAATAAGGTTAACAACCTTATAACAAATTGTCATTTATAAGATACTTAATAATAATAATAATAATAATAATAATAATAATAATAATAATAATAATAACGCAACAGTAAAAAAAGATATTATCTGTAAAGCAGTGGGACTCTAGTGCTATTGGAGGCATGGAGGACATGGGAGCACAGGAAGACTCCAGAGTCATCAGAAATTTACACACTATCACCTTTCTGCTGAGCAATGGCATGTTCCCTCTCTCCCTCTCTTTCTCTCTCTCTCTCTCTCTCTCTCTCTCTCTCTCTCAGTGCGTTCTGCATGCTTTATTGGTTTGCTGGTTTGCATAATAATGGTGTCTTTACAAAGCTTGCAAATAGTAGGAATATAAAAAAATATATATCGTGTGTGTGTGTGTGTGTGTGTGTGTGTGTGTGTGTGAGAGAGAGAGATTTGGTAAATAGTAGATAACACACCATCATATTGTGTTCTGGTATTTTTCTAAACTGAATAAAGACATTATTAATACATTTCTTCCCAGGACTGGGATATCTTTCATCATAACTGTACATATAAGTTTATTTTTAGCTCATTTTAGCTCCGCCCTCAATTTAATCCCAATGTAAGACCCTTATCATAACCCCACCCCTTATCTCAACCCCGTCCCTCATTGTAACCACTCCTCCCCCGTAATCCTCACCTTAACACCCTTACCTTAGCCCCACCCCTCATAGTAACCATTCCCTCACCTTAACATCTTTAACTTAGCCCCGCTCCTCCACCTTAATCTTCATCCTGACCTCTGCCGATTGAGCAAACACTTATCTGTTGCGCCACTCAGGAGCCAACACGGAGTTAAGATCACGCCATTATCTTAACCCCGCCCTTAATTGTAATCCTAACTCCCTCATTTTAACTCGATCCTTCTCCATAATCCTGCCTTCACCAAAACCCCACCATTCACTGAAACTCCACCCTCAACTTAATCCTCTTCTTTGCTCTGCCCCTTCATCTTAGCCCCGCCCCTCGGCCTAACTCCGCGATGACATATCATTAGTATTTAATTATTCTTAAGTAATAAAACAGTCAGGATTTCACATTTGACCCTGAACTTCACTCTCTGTATACACTGTTCAACATTATTACAACATCTTAAAACACACACACACACACACACACACACACACAACTAGGGTATTAGAGTGGACAGCCAATATGGATCTATTCTGAGAGGAAGGACACACACACACACACACACACCTATGAAAATGGAAATACCTTCAAGGGCAACACTGCTTAAAAACTGCATGCAGTCAGAAGCATCAGTGTCTTCTATACACATACACTCACACACACACACACACTCACACACACACACACAGAGCTCAGAGATTAAGTCATAGCTGTGGTGCTGAAGGTTCTCACAGGGAAAGAAATCGCAACATTCACTCAACCCTGTTACCTGAAGACATTCACCCCAGGAATAAATATTTAGAATATTCCACAAATCACAGCTAATACAATCAACATGAATTTGCTTCATCCACATCTCCTGAAGTTCATGAGAAGAAGAAACTTTCTCTTATTGTCTTGGTGTTTTTTCTGTATTATTGTTGATATTGTGAAAATGACTGATGAGCTCAACCCCAGATTGAAAGATTATTAAAAAAAAAAAAAAGATTTTAAGTACATCATTAAAATGTCCCTAATGTCATCATGCTGTTAGCATGAACGGCTTGTTAACCACATTTCTGTCTCTTTGCTAAATAAAAACCACAATCATTTATTTATTTTTCAACTCTGTTAATCATACTCTAGTGGTTGGATTTGACTCTGGCTCCTATCTAAGGCTATGTTTACACCTGGCATTAACGTGCATCCTGGGTGATCGGATCACAAGTGGACAGTTGAGACTCATAGCCCTTCACATCTGGAATTATCAGTGTGTCTCCAGTAACCACTTGTGATCAGATTTCATGCATCATTTGAACGCACATTTATTACATCAGTCTTCCACTGCATTAATTTTCAGGCAGAAAAGTCCCTGGAATCATATCACATGCACCTTTACGGGCTGTTTGAAAAGTTAAATCACATGGCCTGCTAACAAAACTTATAAATGAATGAAGCTACGAAAAGCAGCTGCTTTCGTCTCTGCTGTTATAGCGGCGTTTTTATCCGTTACACATTTTGACGTGTAATGACGCAGTCCATCAGGTGGTCCTTCGTTGCTGTCAAGGAAGCATTGAGACGCGTTTGTTTTCACAGTAATTATGTGACCTCCGGATGTGGGTTGAGTGATCGGGTCACAATGCGTCTTCGAGACACATCTGACCCCATTCACATTCAAGCGCTGACCACTTTCAATCTGATCACCCAGGACGCATGGTAATATGAGGTGTGAACGGGGCCTAAGTCGCTTTGATGAAACACTGTGTATAAGGCAGGAGTACACTCTGCATGGGACAGGCGCATTACAAACACATACACACCTATTTACTCCTGGTAAATTTTGAGTAGCTAACCCACATTCTAAAGGAAATTAACTAATTTACTAATTAACACAACCAGCATCTTCGCATAAGAAGCTTTATTGACCATGGAGTCATGATGATCTACCAAACATGATAGTAGTCTACATATGGATATGAGCAGTCGAGGGTTAAATACACAAACTTATGGACAACCACCAGTCTATCACTTCTTAAACATCTGCTTAATGGTTTTTATTCTAACAGTAGACAGGCTGACCTGATCTTGAACTTAACACAAACTGAATATTATCACTATAATC
>JAKKZN010000026.1:14533833-14545579 GCA_033441825.1 Pangasius elongatus | reverse complement strand
GTTGTTGTTGTTGTTGTTGTTGTTGTTGCATGAACGGAAGGATGGATAATGAACAGGTGATGCAGAGGAGAGATAGAGGACAGGTGGAAGAGATAGAGGAGAGAGACCTCTCACGCAAGGTCTAGTGCTTCAGAGAGACGGGCAGAGAGGAGCGACAACAAGGACAATCAGAGACGTACTGAGTGAAGAGAGAGAGAGAGAGAGAGAGAGAGAGAGAGAGAGAGAGAGAGAGAGAGAGAGAGAGAAACAATATGCAGCTTAATGCAATAAACCACTGCACAGAAAATCCATAATTAGTGATAAAAGTGTAACTAAGATCTTTTCCTTTATTTATTTCTAGCGTTCATTGCTAGTTTTTGAGTGAATCTTCTTTATTAAAACATACTGAGAGAGAAAAAAATGAGGGAATGAGGGAGAGGAAAACAGAGAGAGAGAGAGAGAGAGAGAGAGAGAGAGATGTAAACACTAGAGGGAGCCAAATTTTCACAAGTAAACACCTGAATATGATGCGTTATGATGCGTTAATAAAGTTTTAATAATTTTTAATTTTTTTTAAATCTATTTAACAAACATGAAAACGAATGAAGGTTTTGTGTAGACGTTCGTCCGAGCGACTGATCTTTCATCTAAAAGACTGACTCCTGTAAAACCGTGATTCCTCTAAATCAACGATTCATCTTAATCAGTGATTCATCTTAAACTGAATCATCTCCAATGATTCACCTAAAATTCTGATTCACCACAAACACAGGATTCACTGGTTTATTTAACTCACTGATTCATATAACTGACTGAATCACACGTTTACACTCCGGCTCAGATTTATGGGTCACTTCCCGTTTGATGATGACGTGAAACGAGATCTAGTTCACGCTCGTTTTTTTTCCGCAGCAGCTCTATGAGAGAGAGTCACTGAACAGGCAGGAAGTTTACAATACGACCTTGTTTACTTCCACCCAATACACCCAAAGCCATCTTACTCATGACTGTGCCTGAAAACGTCGACTCACGTGCCTCTAGATTTCCCATAATGCCCTTTATCATCAGCACCACTAAATATATCATTTAAAATGGAGGTGTTTGTTTTGAATCTGCTGTTCTGTTTCTCTGATTGTTGGTCTTATAGGTTACTCGGTTATTCTGTAATGATACCCAGTGAACACATCACTGCTGCTTCCTCAACAGTAAACTACAATACGAGACCAAGGGAATAATAGAAATATAATAATCGGAGATGTCGTATTTACGGAAATATACCGTATCCATGAATCTATTCATTCTGTGTGCTGCATTTTGTCAAGGAACAATATGGACTTCTAATAGAGCAAAGTTCTGAGCAAGACGAGGTTTTCAAATGAACACCATCCTATGATCTGTGATCGAATCCATCAGTTTGTTCCTTTGTTTACAACAAACGCATGGATCCGTGTTCATTAAGCTTTAGCTCACATGACAGGAAACAGAACAGTGGGATTAAAGGTGTGCTCACGAGTGTGTCTGTTCCACCGTGACGTCGGTGTGTGAACACAATGCTCTCATGCACCGAAAATGTATTTTCAAGAGACTGTCACACGTTTTATGTTATAAAAGCTTCGTTTCACCACTGTGTCAGATCAGATTACACAACGCAGGGCCAAACATGAGGTATTCAAATTCCATGTTTTTGTCCACCTAGGATGGGAATCCTCTCGTCTTATTTACCTAGAGAAGGGAAGAAAATGTCAAAATACTGCATGGTCACAATCACTGCTTCATAACCAACCAGATAGCCAATGCTTAAAAAAAAGGAGGTGTTTACTTGGTGATAGCAAAAACAAAACATGAAGAAGAATAAACACATGACACGGTATTTCATGTTATTAATGGTTTAATTGTAATATACTGAATTATACAGTGCCTCATTACACTAAGCACAGCGTGTGAATCTGAAGGCTAAACAGATATCACAAATAATCATTACTAAATTCTTTTTTTTCTTGTATTGGAACATTTCCAAAAATATACACTCATTTACATCAATTTAAATAAACAACAAACAAACCAATAAAGGTCAATCCAGAATAGCAAACACTAAAACGGGCTTGGTAACATCAGGAGTACAGGAACAATACTTAGCGCATATGTCGCAAACTGTGAGTGAGCGAGTGAGTGATTAGCAACAGGTGAGTCTTATTAGAAGTCCAGTGATTGAGAACGCGGAACTGTGTGCGTGTTCTGGGAAGTGGAGTCCGTGGTGACCATGTTTGTAGGCCGCGATGTCTGTTGGGAAATGGAGTGCGTGGTTTGGGATGACCTGACACCAATCTTGCAATATCATATACACAAATGCAGAAAAATGCGAAGGAGAGAGAAAAATATTTTTTGCTGAATAATGAAAGAATTATTGTCTTGCTACTGCAAATCCAAACCCTGCGGTGCAAACCGCAGTAAACAAAAGCCCACGCTTGTGACCTGTGTAAGTTTGGTTTCCATTCATCTGTCTTAACTCATCTATTTTACTCAAAAGCTCAGTGACTTGGACCTGGTCCTGCTGCATGTTCTTAAAAACCTTGTTACAGTCCATTATACTCCTCTACTAGCCTCAGCAACACTGAGCAGTCACTTAAATGATTTTCTATTGGATTTGTGAGTAAATCTCTGTAAGTAAACAGAACCGTGGTGCAGTCTTATGCTTTTTATAATCAGTTCTTCTGAATCCAATGGACAGCTTTGCTTTCCTCCTCTGTGTATCTCATGCCCAGTTTGATCACTAGTAGGATTACAGGTGGACCAGGAAAAGTCCACCTTCAAGGATCTAAGCTTTAACAGGCAAGAAAGGAAGAATGATACACATTACCCTTCACTGTAATCTATAAATTGCTATGTACACTGCCCTATGTATTATGTAAGAGCTAGTGATTAGCATTCAACTAGAGTTATCATGCTAGCTAACATTTGTTTAGTTAGAATTAACTATTGTCCTCAGTTGTTCCTTGGTTGTTTAAAGAAAGTAGCAGCATATTAGCACCTATTTATATTTGTGAATATTCCTTCTACTGTAATCCTTTTGTAAATTTTGAGATTGTATTTTTCTACTTGAGTAAAGAACCGCAATCTGTACTTCAGCTTTGAGCAGAGGATTTATTTAGATGAGTAATTGTACTTGTAGTTAAGTAAAGAACTTGGGTTCTTACATGACACAGGGATGAACGTTTGTCCCTAAACACAATCCCATTATATACATGTATGTCATATTAATTATTATCAGTTTGGAAGTAATCTCATTCATATTACATCAGGAGAAAGCTAATTACTCAAATCTGTGTGCAGGTCTCCTTAGTGAGCATAATGATTTAAATGTCTACTTTATACAACACTAAAGTTTAGACAAGATGACGGGACTGAGAATAGCGTGTTCAAGTTCAAGATCACACCAAATTTATGTCTCTGTGACACGTCATCATATAATATACACCACCCAGAGGTCAATTATTATTATTATTAGTATTATTATTATTATTAGCAGTTGCAGTAAAGAACCCAGTTTTCATGCCATTTAAAATTCTTTATATATGTATAGAAATATATGTATATATATATATATGTATATGCTCATTTTTTTCTACCGAAAATTTGGCAGAGCAGTGGCACGGTGGATAGCGGATGTTGTCACTTCATTGGTCCAGGGTCTTGTGTTTACATAAAAACAACAGGAATAAATTACAAGTAAGCTTTGTAATGTAATGCTCTCTATTGCTCTGGGATATTTGGTATTTTCAGGTCTGGCTGTTTCGAAATGAGATTGAGTATTCACCTTCATTATGTTTTGGCCAACACTGTATTCATTTTCGGATTAATAATCCTAAAGTTGCTAGTCCTGCAGTTGCAGTTATTCCGACAGCTGCAGCAATGCCTAAAGTAAACATTTCACCAGCGTGGATCTTTCTCTGAGCATCCTGGTACATCTCGTTAGTGTAATATTGCTTCTCATTCATCATAATCATGTTTTCTATCTTCTGCATCAGGTTTTCTAACTGGGAAGGAGTGGAATCATTGTTGTTAAATGCATGATATCGATTTCCACAGCTGTTGAGGAGTTGCCTTAAATCGAGACTCTCTGCCAAAAAGTCATCGAGTGTCATCTCTCCAAGCTGATCCGTATGACTGAACAGAACGATGGTGTAAAGCAAGGCTTGTTTTCCAAAGTTCTCCTTAATCCAGTTCACTGCGTTCTTCTCCTCTTCTGTGAATCTGCCCAGTTTGACCACCAGCAGGAACACATGAGGACCAGGAACTGACATGCTTATACACTGATCCATTTCTTTTCTTAATTTATATGGAGTTAGCAATGTGTTAAACATGCCAGGTGTGTCAATGACCCTGATGTGCCCACTTGTTTTCACTTCACATTTTGTAGTCACTAATACAGGAGAAGATTTCACTTCAAAATATTTGCCATTAAGGATGGTGTTTCCAGTAGCACTCTTCCCTGATCCAGTCTTCCCCAGGAGAACAATCCGCCGTTCCATTGCTAATATTAAAAGAAATAAAGAAAAAATTATTTAAAAAAAAAAGGTTAGTGTATTTAAAAATATATGGAAAAATATAAAACAAAAAAACTTTAAAAATATTAAAATAGGAATAGTAAGAAAATAGCCATTATAAATTATTTTTTTTTAAAAAGTATAAATATAAATACTGTTAAAGTAAATACTGTAATTGTCTGACTGTGACTAACTTTTAGTCTTGGAAAGTCAGAAAATTTGATAACTAATACTGTAGATACCAACATAACCATGTCAGTAGAGCAATTAAAATCTTCTACTCCCACAAAGACCAAAATAATTTCACTAATTTCTTCTTTAAAATCATCAAGTTGTGTACACATTTACGCAAAAATATCCTCCCAGAAGCAGTCGATCCTCTATTAAAAATAATTAACTCCTCCCTTATAATGGTTATGCACTTAAATCCTTTAAACTACCAGTTATCAAACCACTGATTAAAAAAACCTAACCTCGACCCCTTTCAGCTGTTGGCCAATATTAATGTTATAGTGCAGCAGTTAGGCTCATACATGCTTGGGAATAACATTCATGAAATTGAAGAGTCAGGATCTAGGCCTCATCATAGTACTGAGACAGCACTGGTTAAAGTGGCAAATGACCTTGGACCTAGGATAGCCTAAAGATTGCACTTACTGAAAACAGTTTACACTCAAGGCTAATTCTTTATGCAGTGGATAATTTTGCTTGGACGCTATAGACATAAAGCTAAAAATTGAAATAAAAAAATACCTCTGATGCTAATACTTAGGATCCTTTCAATGGACTTGGTACTGTTTGCCTTTATAATATACAGTTGTGGAACATGATAATGACTCATAATCACACTATCTGGTCTCACCCAGATGAGGATGGGTTCCCTTTTTAGTTCCTCTCAAGGTTGCTTCCTCATGTCATCTCAGGGAGTTGTTCCTTTGCCCTGTCGCCTCTGGCTTGTTCATGAAAGATCTAAATCTTAATCAATATCTGTGACTGTGTCCATTCTTTATTTATCCCAGTTTAATCCTGACTTTTAGTTAATGTAGCCTACCACTCCCTGTTTAGTGCCCTTTGAATGAAGTAATTAGAATTTATTTGTTGGAAGTGTTACATGCTTTAAGCGACTATAGAAGATAATGTAATGGGCTAGTGGTTGGCTCTGAAATGAAAAGGCCACTAATTCTTTTTAATATTTCAAAAATTCTTCTTTTAGAAGAATTTTTGTGCAGTGCATCCTGTGCAAGTCTCTGTGACTGAGCTGTTACTTTAGAAACTATAATGTATTAGAACATGCGCATTCATATAAATCATCATTTATGTTATTGCCAGAAAAAAATTCTGAGCCTTGCTGTTACATAAAATTAATCCTTACCTTCTGACCACATTCGAGAATTCAGTCATGCTGTGGTACATTTATGGTTTACACATTATATTTTAAACATTGTTATTCTTAATTTGTTAACCTTGAGCATATGACAGTTGGTTCTTGAATCATTTTGTCCATCATCTCACTAAAGGTTTACTGAATATTCATGTGAACAGGCCAAACAAAGCAGTCTTTAAGTAAATGATTCTACTGTGGATTATGCAATTTAGTGTAATCCCATATTTATCCCTGATATCCTGACTATACTACTTCGCTACAGCACGGAGCTGGGTAAGATAACAACCACGATAACGCAAAATAGGTCATGCAAATGAGAAGAACCCACTGACAGAAAATAGAAGAATGAAGACTATGAAAACTTTGTAGCTATTTTAACTTAACTCACAGAACTTTTTCTCTCTACCAAAATAATGCCAACTTTCATACACAGTACATATTGTTTATAGAGAACAGGAACAAATGCCACGCCCCATACAGGCATCAGATTAAACCTCAAACTTGAAATCTTGTTCCTTTCATAGGTCATAGTTAAGATCTCTCATTTGGAAGATATCAATGATTTAAATAACACTTTTTAAAATGAATAGAAAACCATCACGATTAAAAAGCAGACAATACCAGAACTGGCACACACTGTACACTGCATTAATGAAACTGTCCGCTCATTTACAGTTTGCCTTAAGTGAAACTGCTTTCTTTTGTAGGAGGTACATATGAAACAGCATACTGGACAAAAGAACATATGATTTTTTGCAGATACTTACATTAAAGCGTGAAAGTGAAATTAAAGGGTTAGAAGAGTCACTGTGAGGTCTTGTTCCTTTCTGCTGTTCTCTGACACAGAAGTATATAATCCATGTCATGTAAAACACATCTATTTCCTGTTAAGCAGGTTTTGTTGGAAAAGGGCAAGGCTCTCTATTCTTTTTCAGTGAATTGAAGCAATTCTTGTAAGTACTTATATCAGTGCTTTCCAGTGATGCCTGGTTGTATTATGTGGGGAGTTAAAATATAATATTTATCTCCAGCTTGACCATGAAATTATTAGCAGTGCATTATATCATAAGGTTTCACAGATGGCACACACACACACACACACACACACACACACACACACACAAAATATAAAGCACATGGACACAAACACATAACAGCCTTTCTGATTGATATTCTTTAAAGTAGGTTTTAAGCCATTGTTAATCTTTTGCCTGTTCTGTCAATGACCCTTGCCTGTGTTCTCTGGAAATTGCCAAGTTCGCTGTGTTTGACTCGAGCCTGTTCTCTCATGACCCTGGCCTATTTAATAATCTTTGGATTATGAATTATCTTGTCAATAAATTTCCTGCCAATGGACGCTCACAATCTCTCCGATTCTGGTTTGTTACAGTGTGCTTTATCTGTCTACTTTTAGTTTCACCTCTAAAGCATTTTGGGGGGAAAAGCCATGATGACATTATTATTCATTACATTAATTTTTATTGATATAGCACGTTTAACATTAGACACTGCCACAAAGTAGCTTTACAAAAATCAAGATGTCGATCTAGATTACTAATAAACAAGGCAGAGGTGACAGTGATGAGGAAAAACATGAGGAAGAAAGCTTGAGAGGAGCCTAAGTCAAAAGGGAATCTATCCTGTTCTGGGTGACACTGGATAGTGAGATAATAAATCGCATCCACCAGAAACTTCCAGCAAACTGCTAATCAGAAACTGGGCCTGAAGACGGTCAGAGGGCAATCAATACATTATTCATGGGGGGTTGGAATGAGGTTGTTACTGTTGTTTTTTATTCCTTTACCATCTACATAACAATATATTGTATGTATATAGAGTATACATAAAGGTTAAATCACATCTGACATCTCCACACAGTATCTTTCTTGCAAATCTTTCTCTTAAATACATATTTAAAAAAAACCAAGAACAAAACAAGAGCAGAAAGACTTTCACTTCCCTAGATGGCTGAATGGTATCATCACATAACACTCAGTTATGATCAACAGAAAAAAGGCGTATATAATCTTTTGCAACTCTCCAACAGAATGGGTCAAATGGATTAAAATGCATTTCTCAAAAAAGATATTACAATATTCATATTAGAGAACAGCTGCTTGCCTCCTGCCCCCTTCTCTGGTACATCTCGGTGGTACAGTATCCCTGTCCATTCTTCTCAATCAAGAACTCAATCTTCTGCAGCAGTTCTCTGACCTGAGTTTGGTCTTCTTCCTCCTGGTTGTTGAAGATGTGATAAACTTCTCCACAGTTTTGGATGAGCTGCTGGAGTGCTGAGCTGTTATTTAAAACTGCCTTGTGGTCTCTTCCCCAAGAGTCTCCATGAGTGATCAGGACTAAAGTGCGTTTCAAAACTTCTGGGCCAAACCGTTCATAGAGTAATTGATCAGGGAAGGAGAAGGTATTAGGAGAAGGTACAACAAGCACAAACACATGAGGGCCAGGTTTACATAAGGAAAGACATTGCTCCAACTCTTCACAGTACTTTGAAAAGTAATATTGAGAGTAGCCTTTAGTGTAACCCTTAGTGTCGATCACAGTGATGGATTTATTTCCCACCATTCCATCCTGTCTCTTGCCCATTGTGATAACGTTGATAATGTCTTTCCCAAATGCCTCTCTGCCCAGGATAGTGTTTCCTGATGAGCTTTTTCCTGCTCCAACACCTCCCAGTAGAACAATCCTCACATCACACACTGAAAACCAACACAGTTTTTGGAAAGGTGTCCATTTACAGATTAATAATGAGTATCAGTCCTCCTGTTGTATTCACTAATTAGCAGTGTTGCCTCATCGAGTCTGGCCATAAGCTTTCATAACGACATAAATGTCATTTTAAAATACCCAAAATATTGTAGCGTAATCTCTTAATTATCAATATAAACAATATTTGTGAAAAATAAATACACAACAGTAACTATAATTAATAAATACAGAGGCCATACAATTTGGTTTTCTTAAAACTAATTTGGACATTTAGTGTTAGGCAGTAAATTAGGCTTTTGGACTGGAGTATTAATATGAGTATTAAACTCACCTGGATCAGGTTTTACACCCCCTGTAGCTCCTCTCTCCTCCTCCCATTTCTTCCTTTCCCTCTCTCTTCGTGTCTCCTCCTGTCTCCTAAATTTTTCTTTCAAAAACTTAGCTTCAATCTCTCCCTTCTTCTCAGGAAGTGACTTGACTGACTCTTCCTCTTTCTTAGGAGGTATCACATTTCCACATTTTACATTAACCCTGATAAAAGCATCCTCTTTCTGTACCTTCAGACATGGGTCTTGGTTTGGTTTTGGTTTGCTCTCATTTCTCTTCCTCATTCTCTCTTTCTTCTGTGTCACTTCGGTTCTCATTCTATCAACTGCTTTGTACATCTCTTGAGTGTAGAACTGATCTCCATTTTGTTGGACCATGGCCTCAATCTCCTCCAGCAGTTTAATGATCTGAGTAGGATTAGCCTCTCTCTTACTGTTTATCACACAATATCTACCTTCACAGCAGCTGATCAAATCCTTTGTCCTGGCATCTTCAGAAAATTTCACCCACTGTCTGTATGTCATTTCTTCTCTTCCTATGAACAGTATCATGCTGAACTTCAGAGCTTCTTCGCCAAAGTTCTCTCCAGTCCACTTCACAGCATTTCTCTCTTCTTCTGAGAATTTCCCCACTTTGGTCACCAGCAGGAACACATGAGGACCAGGAGAAGAAAGCAACAAACCCTTCTTCACTTCAGTCCTCCACTGTTCTGGAGTGAGTGAAGTGTTGTTGATTCCTGGAGTGTCAATCACAGAGATGTTTCTTCCCTCCACTTTCCCTTTATGTATCTCACACTGTATAGTTTCAGTTTCTTTGAAACTTTCTTTTCCTAATATTACATTGGCTGTTGCGCTTTTTCCAACACCACTGTTACCAAGAAGCATCATTCTGAGATCCTTACACACTGCGAGAAAGAAAAAAACACTGATGAAGGCATGTACAATGTAATTCAAACTAGCTAAAATTTAAGTACAGCTTTATAATATATGCATTACATAGTATATAAAAATGTTCATACAGGAGGGAGGAATGCAGGAGGGCTATCTGACATACCTGTAGGGCATAAAGCCATTTTTTCCTTTAAGGTCTCGTTCGTTCTATTTCTTTCAGTCTTTGTGCAGCTCCAATTGTCTGGACATGGAATAGGCAATGCAATAATAATCTTTCATGGAAGTCTACTATTTGATAGCCCAAATGTGGTGCTACATACTGTTTTGCACAAAATAAACACTGAATGCAATACATTTCAATTTTCTATCTCTTGAAGTTAAGGAGACAAAAAAAAAACAGCTTGTCATGTTACTGGGAAACTGCAAAGTGTATACTCTGTTTATACTCTGTTTTTAAAATGCATTTTCTGAAGAACAAAGACTTTCCTTTTCCCTAAGCATTAAATTATCACTTCATTTAAAAAGATCATTGTCTTGCTTTAAAAAAAAACTGTACTGACTTCCCCAACAGGGTTTTTAGACTGATGGTTCTCTTACAGGTTGTCTGATAAATGCCATAAATGGAAATGGAAATAACATTGTGTCCAACATACAAGTCCCTGTAAGTAAGCTCTTAGCAGAGATGATAAATACTTGAGTAATTCTACTTGGTTACTATACTTAAGTATAATTTTGGTGCATTTATACTTTATTGAGTATTACTGAAACAGGATACTTGTAGTCTTAATTACATTTCCACAAAAAAACATACTTTTTACAATTTAAATCTTCAAAGGAATCAATACAAATCCTAAGGATCCAATATGCTTAAGCGTATTGCATAAGTGTTCTTTGACTCCCTAGAAGGCAAGAACTCCATCTAATTGGAAAAGGCATGTGGAGCTAAGTTTCGCTAATTTGCCAACCTCACCTGGCTATATTTAACTAAGTTAGCCTGTTTCCGTTGCTAATACAAGTTCAGATTAGCATTGATTCCAATAAGTGACATCATTTGGTCAGGCAGCAAGCTGGATTCTAACTAATGGTAAATATTTGAAACTTAGAGATTGACTGAAGATTTCTGGCAAATTGACAGAGCTGCTTTAGAATTAAAAATCCTCTTCTAACAGTTTTAGATAAGTAATAAAAGGTACGTTTCACATGAAAATATGCCATCAACTTAATTTTATAAGAAAAAAAAAACATTCACTGTTTCTTTTTTAATACCTCAGTACATTTAAAGTAGCAATGTTTTTGCTTTCACTTTCACTTTGACTAAGATTTAACACATTGTTTATACCTTCAGTTAAGTAATTTCTCAACACTTCCAGGGACATATAATATCATCGCCTGACAGCACAGAGAAGAATCATGCATATTACACTTTGCAAGCACACCTTAATGCATACCAATGATACAACTCAACACAGCCACTGAACACACCCAGTTTCTACATTATAAAGGAGAACCATAGATTATTACAAATTTTAAATATTGACTAAAACTCATATTTAAGATGACACAAACACGTCATTACTTATTTCTTTTTAAAAACAATAACATACATTTATAATGCGTTGCTGCTCCTGATGATGGTTTTGGTTATCCTACACTGATCATGAGGAAGTGTTTATTCTTGACACTCCCTCTTCATTGTGTAGTGTGTACACCTTTGGTTCTATTTTTAGCAATTGCTGTGCAGTTGTCAGATGTATTTATTAGATTTTCCTAGGTAAATTTCTAAAATATTATAGTTTGAAAAATGAAGTGCAAGACTATACATGTAAATACACACACACACACACACACACACACACACACACACACACACACACACACACACACACACACACACACAC
>JAKKZN010000026.1:14481235-14492487 GCA_033441825.1 Pangasius elongatus | reverse complement strand
CTCCTCGACATCCCAACATCAGCGCCTGACCTCACTAACGCTCCTGTAGCTGAATGAACACAAATCCCCACAGCCTCACTCCAACATCTAGTGGAAAGCCTCCCAGAAGAGTGGAGCTCATTATAACAGCACACACACAGGGGTATAAATCTGGAATAAGATGTTCAACAAGGACATATGAGTGTGATGGTCAGGGGTGCACATACTTTTGGCCATATGGTGTAGTTGTAAAATGAGGAAGAAGCAAATATCAGGGCACCTGGAGTGGTGGACCTGGTTCTGTCTCTCTTCTTTATTCTTTCTCAGTGTCTGTGTCTATCTATCTCTTTCATCTTTATTCTGTCTCTTTCTCTCTCTGTCCTGGACCTGCTGAACCTGTTGATGTTGTGCTCTCTCTCTCTCTCTCTCTCTCGCTTGTGTCTCTCGCGACGTCACGACCAAGAGGCGGGGCTTGCTGAAAGAGAACAATAAAACTGGCGTTGGTGTCCTGGCCCGCTTCACTTTTCGGCGGCGCGCGCTGCGTACCCAAAAGCGCACGAGTCGAACTGAAAACAAACTTAATCCCAGTGAGAGAAAGTAACAAAAAAAAAAAAAAAACTTCCAGCGTTTAATTTTATGACTTTATGATTATTGTTCTGAAACTTTTTGGAGGATTTTTTTTTTTTTTGTATGTTGGATTACGAACGCCGGCGTTCCTGTCTCTGGCGCGCGCACGGAGGAGGACGATGAGCGATCGCGCGCGGCGGGTAGAGGAGACGCAGTGGCTCCGAGGTACAGGGGTAAGTGTGTGTGTGTGTGTGTGTGTGTGTGTGTGTGTGTGTGAGATGTGTTGGTCTCGAGCCCTGGTCAGTTAATGACTCACACATTTGCCTGTACAGAGTTGAACATGCAGCTTAATGAACTCTGAGTACATTGAGCTGCTGTAGTGTTTCTGTAAGTGCATCAGTACACAAGATGACTTCATTCACACGGTAACACCACCACCAGCAACACCACCACCAGCAACAGTGATGTTCCTTCATTTCTCCCTCTCAGTGAGACAGTGTGACATCTGCACCTAGTGCGCTTTCTCCAGTTCAGTGTTTGTAAAAGCTCAGACTTTACCTGTCACGCAGAATCCTGTGCGTATGAGTTTATCAGAGATGCCACAAGACCTGACTCATTCTGACTCTGATATGAACACCTAACCCATTCTGTGGTGAACAAGCTGTGACCCTGATCGCACGGCGAGGTGGTGTGATGAAGAGGAGTCACTGTTACCAGCCAGAAGTCACTTCTTTTCCACTCATGTTGGAAATCCAGTTACATATCCAGTTACATTCTTTATTTATTTAATTATTTACGATTGACAGAATGTACATTTTAATCCATTTATACCTACATGCAGTGCTGTGGAACGTCTGTGAAACCAGATTTCCTGATGTTATAGCAGCTAGAAACAGTCTTTCCCTCACTAGCTTGTCTTTTTTTCACTCTCTTGAAGTTAATAAGACAAAAAAAATGAGCATGTAGCTTTCCATGTTACTGAGAAACCGCAGAGTGTCCTGAAGATGACGGGAAAAGTCACTCCTGAGCGAAGACTACACCATATCAATGATTACACACGTTTTTAACCTGTTTATGTGGCGTCCCTGCGAACGAGCTGTTACTATACAAAACGATAACGTATTAAAACACCTTCGGCACCTTCTGACCAATCAGAAGCTGGAATTCAGCAGCGCTGCGGTGTAATGGTAGCTAGGGAACTCAGCGCTAATTTAAGAAAGAAGAATAAACAACCGGTTTATTTTAAACGAGGCATTTTTGTGCCGCACAGTGGCTGATACAGCGCCTCATTTTTTTTTTTTTTTCTCGTAACACAAACCTCTCCAAAAAAAGCAGCGTGGAAAGTTGGCGATTCTTCTAAATACTTGTACTCACAGCAGCTAATCTGAATCATAAAAACACACACAGGCTCAGTAGGACTCCAAGCAAATGATTTACCTCATGGTTTCACGGCTTCATTCATTTACAAATCGTTTCTGCTCAAGAGGAAAATCTTACAAAAGAAAAATCCCCTGATTTCAAAGAACATTCTCTTCGTCTCCCTTCATTAGTCATGCTGTTAGCTAGTTCATTTACTGGTGTATGCTAACGTTACAGTAGGCCTGTGGTCTGCTGCTGACAACCTGCATGCAGTATAAAGCTCACTGCTCTGCTTTAGGAGTAAATTAATGAACATTAATGAATATAGGTTTCCTACATGAATATTTAATCATTAGCGGCTGGTCTGTACAGCTATCACAAATATATAGGCATGATATTTAGAGGAAAAATAATTCAAGATGTGAATAATATATAGTAATAATAAAACCTAAAATATAATAAATAATAAGCCTAAAAATAATGTACACAACCTATAATTTTACTCTACAAGCGTCCAATGCTGCAAACTTTCTGCCAGATTGGGTAAAATCCCCCAGTACTGAGCAGTTATTAATTTCATAATTGTTTCATAATTAATAATCAACGCAAAGCAGAGTGTAAACTGTGCTCGGTGAAAATATCACGAGGAGGAACGAGAGCATCTTCCCACAATACACGTGATAACATTTCTTAAATATGACACTGTACATGAGGAGGCCATCATTAGCAGCAAACACAGCTCTTAGCCAGTATGTTATTCTTGAAGCTCCTTAGCTATCGGTCATTAGCATTAGCATCGAGGGATTCTGATGCAGTGAATACAGAAACGAACGTCACACACAGCTTTACAGAAACGCTTCTCCGAAGTGGAATAAAAGCCAGCCTTCTTCACTGCAACCCTACTCCACCCAAGCTGTCTAACGTAGCTAGCTAATACAGTTCATTCACAATAAACCTGCTAACATTATAAAGTCTAGTAGCTTAGAAGCATGAGCACACACCTGTGTTCTTTTCATGGATGCTATTTAAATGGAGGAAATGTAAACAGCACTAAATAAATAAATATGTCCCCTAATAAATAAGCTTCTGATTGATTAATACTAATCTCACTGCAGTTTCATTACCAAAAAAAAGCACGTTCTCCTTCTCGGTCTGAAAAACACAGAATCCGCTTTGTTCCAATCCGGCAGCTAATTGGACACTGGAGATATTCGCTGTGTAGTAAAGCGTGGAATTTCATAAAACTGATTCTCTATAAAGGTCTGAGATGCTTGTGTTTCTGTGTGTGTGTGTGTGTGTGTGTGTGTGTGTGTGGGTGGGTGTGTGTGTGTGTGTGTGTGTGTGTGTGTGTGTGTGTGTGTGGGTGGGTGTGTCCAATGTATCGACCCTCAAAAGTTCAAACTCAACAGTGAACTGCAGCTATCATGTTTGGAAGTCACTAAAAGCCATTGAGTTGTTTATCTGTGTGTGTGTGTGTGTGTGTGTGTGTGTGTGTGTGTGTGTGTGTGTGTGTGTGTGTTTGCAGATATTGCCCTGAGTATTTAATGGCATTTACCAGACTGTAGCAAGTAGGTCTTATGTGCTTATGTGTGTGTGTGTGTGTGTGTGTGTGTGTGTGTGTGTGTGTGTTTATATGGCACTGAAGTTCCTTTTGGTGCTGTTTAATGAGTCTGTTGTGTGTGTGTGTTGATGTTGATGCACCCCCAGGCATTGTGTAATGATTTTGTGTGTGTGTGTGTGTGTGTTATCAGGGACCACCGTGTGTGTCCCATTACTGAATTCCAGTATGCTGCCAAAAAACAAGAGTAATTTATTAAACCCCTTACACACTCACTCACACACACACACTCACACACACACTCACAGAAACAGAGAGATGGAGAGAGAGAGTGGGCTTGTTGGGGGGGGGGTGTTTACCTGTTGACATTGAGAATTACTGCAGGACAAGGTATTGAAATCTGCTTCAGTGTGTTTGTGTGTGTGTGTGTGTGTGTGTGTGTGTGTGTGTGATAATCATCGATGATTAACAATGATTATTCAACATCTCACTGACTCAGTGCACCTCATGTGACCCTCCAGTCACTCGGCCCTTACAGCGGGTCACATGGTCTTCACGCTGTTCTCTGATTGGCTCGTGCTGTCTGCTGGATTGCAGTAGGTCATGTGCACAGTGACAGTGATTGATGGGCAGTGTGTCTGCACTTCCTGGAACTCAGGAGTTAATAAGAAAAATGCAGCTTGTCATGTTAGAGAGAAACTCCTCTGTCCTGAAGATGACTTTAAAATTTTAAATTACAGCGGTGACTGTTACAAAGCCCTGACACTGGAGACTCCTTCCATAAAGTTTGAAAAAGAATGAAAAAGTTCAATACAGACTTGACCTAAACCACTCCAGCCACAACTCTCTAACCTAACGTCTTTCTCTATTTCTTTCTCTCTCTTTTTAAGGAAATAATTCGTGGAGATCTCACAGGACTCTCACTTCGGAGAATTTAATTCAATACTCTCTCAGATTCAGACATGAGCATGCATCGATTTCTTGCTTCCTTTTGACAATGAGTTTGGATCAGTGACTCACTGAATTACCTTCTTCTTTGTGCTTATAGGATTTCATTCAGCTCCAAAAAACTCCCTTTTTTCCCTTTTGAACTCCTGCTGAATCTCCTCTGTTTCTGTGCTCTCCTTTTTTTTATCGCATTTGTTATTCGTCTTACTCTCTCATAAATGAAGTTGTTTCCACCGCAGGTCCTTTTACATTTTGGTGTTTATGGCTGTCATTGGCAAAGCCAGCATCAGTGTGGACTCAGGTGGACTGAGTTATTGGTTAGTGCCAATCACAGCAGCAAGGACTACAAGGAGCGTCTTTTGTCACTGAAAAGCATTAGGTGTGCGATATATGTGGCAGATTAACCTGAGTATAATCGATTACATTATTTCATCTACAGCCCTGATATGTAGTAATGCTACATATCAGTAATGATGGATCAGGGTCAGAGTTGACCCATCTTGTCACTCAGTTAACCCGACTTCTGCGTTATTATGTATGTAGGAAAGGTTATATTGATGATGTCTGATGAGGTTAGCTCTAATGAGATCATTACAGAGAGCTCTCCACCTTCAGAAGTACAAGTGGAATGTGAATTTCTGTGCAGTCGAAGCCCATTGATCACATTTTTAACTGCTAATGTTATCACCTCTTGACCTACTTGACACAGCTTGTGTCCTGTTGCCATGGCAGTGGTCACCATGACAACCTATACTTTGTGTACGTTTTCCAAGCTCGTCAGTGTCCAGCCTACACACATGCGTGCGCTGTGCTACCTTAATTAGCAAAGCAGATGGACGTGTGTATAAATATGTACAGTGGATATAAAAAGGTATGAAATTCAAGTGATAATATAGTAGATAATACAGTGTTTTGGGGTAAGAGTCTACAGTACCAACTTAGCGCATCATGGTTTGGCAATTTTATTCCACTCTTCTGAAGCAGAAATGCTCCAGATCTAATGTGGACAAATCATTCCACAGGTTTTTCATAGGTTTTAGACTGGGCCACTCCAAAACGCTGATCTTCCTCTTCTGAAACTGTTCCTTTGTTGACTTGGATTTGTGCTTTGGGTCTTTATCGTGCTGGAAGGTGATGTTTGTCTTCATCTTCAGCTGTTTAACAGAAGCCTGCAGGTTTTTTGGCAAAATAGACTGGTATTTGGAGCTATCCATGATTCCCTTCGTCTTGACTACAGCCCCAGTCCCAGCTGAAGAGAAGCTTGTGCTGCCACCACCATGCTTCATCATTCGTGGGTATGGTGGTCTTTGGGTGATAAGCTGTTGTGTTTTTTTCACCAAACATATCTTTCATAATTATGCCCAAAAATTTCTACATTGGTCCCATCAGACTGTAACACATTTCGCCACATGATTTGGTTTACAGAAGCAGTTGATCTTTATTTGGGGTTTTTCAGAATCACTTAAAAACAGTCACGTACCCCATTAAAGAGGGTGTGCACACTTATGCAACCAGGCTGTTGTTAGGTTTTCTTTTTCTCTTTCTTTTCCTTGTTTGTTTTTCCCTAGAGTGTTGTTGGTTGATGTATCACATTAAAGGTAGAACAAGATCTGACATGTTCTATTTCAGTTTCCTTTACACATCACAAAAACTGCGATTTTAACAGGGGTGTGTAGACTTATTTTTAATATCTGCTGTATACAGAGTGTGCTTGTGTATCAGATTTGGTTTTGTGTGTGTGTGTGTGTGTGTGTGTGTGTTTGTAAGAGGTGAAGAAGAAGAGAACTTTAAAATGATTTAATAGCACCACATCTGTATCTTCAACCAATCACTGATCATCTGTCTTTTCTTTCTTTTTTACATCTCTCTTTGTTTCTTATTTAAATACACTCCTGAACAAAATCTTAAGACCAGGGAAAATATTACAAGTATTCACACTTCGCACCGGTGGATTGTAACCAGGTNTCTTCAAAATGTCAAAAGAAGAAACAAGAGCAAGAGACAAAAAATAGAGAGTAGGCAATTTATTGAAAACTGCATTTTTTTTAATCAGTAATTAATTAAAAAGGTGGTTGTATAGAAGTTTATTTTTGTGTATGGGGGTGTGTGTGGAATGTTGAATCAGAAGAAAGTTAGAGAAACTAATCTAGCGTGTTCATGTTAACATGATGAGTGGGAACAAAGAGTTCCTGAGCTGACACTTATTGTAGGCCTGTGCCATACACTTATTGTAGAGAGTGCTATATGCTGTGTGAAGGTCTAATTAATGATGTTGTCATATCAAATTGGAAAAGGTTTTCCAGCTTGCATTTTAAAACTAAAGCTGACAACAGGCAACTGTTTTATGACTTATAGACAATGTCTTTATTGTGTTATTTCAAGTTTAACAGTAGAAAGTATTCCAAAATTCAGAGCTTTCTCCACACATGTCTTCCCACACATGCACATCCCACAGATTCATGGCACTTAGCAGATGCCAGAGTCATGTTGAGTGTGATACTCCAAACTGCTGTGCTGGAATGAAGCTCTGACAGCAGGCTTTTTCTCTGAGCCCAACCTACCCACCACTTATAACATGCCAATATTTGTCACTAGAGAATTGACACTGAATAGATCCCAAAATACAAATTGGCATTAAATGAATCCCAATACAAATATAGTAAGTTATTTAATATAAATATTTTTTAAGTAAGCCACAGCTTTTTTAATTGACATTTAATCTTTATAAATGTTTATAAAGAATTTATAACTTTTTTTATTTATTTATACTCAAAATATGTCAAACTAAAAGTGCATTATGTTTTATTCAAATTGCTAGTATGAACTATATATTCTTAACAGAACACCACAAGAGGTGACTTGCCAAGAACGATCTTTACATCCTACTGACTGTCTCCCTGTTGTTGCAACATGCATGAGTGGGAGTATAGTAGGTGTAGACTGAACATGTGGGCCAACAATCTGTCAAAAAAATTCTAGGATGACTAATGTTAGTTATTCTTTCATTCATTCATCTTCAGTAAATGCTTTATCCTGTTGAGTTGACAATACACCCTGAATCAGATGCCAGTCCATCGCACATGCACTCACACACACACACTCACACACACACACACACACACACACACACACACACACACACACACACACTCACCCACAAACACTTCCACCTAGGGGCAATTTATCATAGCTAATTTATTCACTGGCATATTTTTTGGAAAATGGGAGGAAACAGGAGAACCCAGAGGAAACCCACACAGATGCAGGGAAAGCATGAAAAACACTACATAGACAGTAAGTCTCCCTGCCTGCCCTAGCAAAGATTACAGCTAGCTAACTAAACATCCCCTGCCACTTAAAAAAATCCATATTACACTACACTTGATGATTCCTTCACTCCTTTGATGAATACAGTCAACATATTCAGCTATGCATAAATAAATATCAATATATTTGACTTTAACTTTATTGATTAAATAAAAAAGTACCTAGATTTGCCTGTTTTCGCCCAGTTTACCTATAGGACTATCATTTACGGGTTCTGGGCAGACCTTTGTATCCTTTAAAATGCTAAATAAAAAAATACAGACACTTACACTCACCTTCCACTTTATAAGGAACACCCATACATCTGCACATTCATCTAGTTATCCAATCAACCAATCATGTGGAATTAGTACAATGCATAAAAGCATGCAGATACAGGTCAAGAGCTTCAGTTAATGTTTACATCAAATACCAGAATGAAGAAAAAGTGTGATCTCTGTGCCTTTGATCATGGCATGGATGTTGGGTACCAGAAGGGCTGGTTTCAGTATTTCATAAATTGCTGATCTCCTGGGAATTTTACACACATTCAAAACAAAACACAATGTGAACTGTGGTGTGCAGGAAAGCATCTGAGAACACACATCACATCAAACTTTGAGGTGGAAGGGCTACAATAGCAGAAGACCACATCAGATTCCACTCCTGTCAGCCAAGAACAAGAATCTGAGGCTATGAGGGCAAGGGCACAGACAGCTGAAGACTGGAAAAAGATTTTTATTATAATCTTTAACTGTCCAGTTTGGGTGAGCCTGTGCCCATAATAGCCTCAGTTTCCTGTTCTTGGCTGACAGGACTGGAACCTGATGTGGTTTTCTGCTGTTGTAGCCCATTCACCTCAGGATTCAATGTTTTGTGCATGCTGAGATGCTTTTCTGCACACCACGTCAGCTCAAACCAATCTGGCCATTTTCCTCTGACCTCTTATCAACAAGGTGGTTCCACCCACAGAACTGTAACTCACTCACTTGTTTTATTTTGTTTTTCACACCATTCTTTGTAAACTCTAGAGACTGCATTTTCCTCTGACCTCTTATCAACAAGGTGTTCACAGAACTGTCAAATTTTTTTTTGTTTTTCGAGAGACTGTTGTGTGTGAAATTCCCAGGAGATCAGCAGTTTCTGAAATACTCAAACCAGCCCTTCTGGTACCAACAGACATGCCATGTTCAAAATCACTGAGATCACATTTTTCCTTCATTCTGATGTTTGATGTGAACGTTAACTGAAGCTCTTGACCTGTATCTGCATGATTTTATGCACTGTGCTGCTGCCACATGATTGCCTGATTAGAAAACTGCATGAATGAGCAGGTTTACAGGTGTTCATAATAAAGTGGATGGTGAGTGTATATTTCTGCATTGAACACAACATAATATCTTGCAAAATAGCAAACCTCTACATAAGCATTTTTTTTGTTTGTTTGTTTTTCCCCAGCAGAACAATTCAATTTGAATATCCCATCAGAGATTCCGATATTGCTAACATTTGCATGATAAATGGAGTGCAGTTGATTGTAGTCTGGTAAAACTAGACTTGCCTAGACTTGTTTATAATATTAGCTTGCACGAACAACATTGGGAAGTATATTGCGTTACTATTTCTGGAATGATTAGAAGACCTATAGTGGTTTTATTAATTGTAGACTTAGAGTTGTATGAGATTATAGTATGTAGGTATTTGAAAATAAATAAATAAATAAATAAATAAATAAATAAATAAATTCATTCAGTGCCATGGACAGCGACAATGGTACATTCACGTTTTTATCAACATGTTTATGTTAATTCCCAATATTTGTGCTTTATATGCTTTTATAAAGAGACTATAATATGTGGGTTTATAATACATTGTGAGAAGTTTAGGAGAAGGTTAAAATTTGGAAACTGAAAATGTACAACTTACCAAAAAGGCAAAGCTTTTGACATGCCAGTGAAAACAATGCCAAAATGGTAATGGCAACCATATGCAAAAAAGCCTTAGGATAGACAAAGAGAAAATTAATTTTACTGAAGCTTTCTCTATTTGTGACTCACATTCTTATGCTGTCGATGGTCCCACTTGGATAACCTAAATAGTTTATTCCCAAGTCTCACCATTGCTTCAGTGGATAGTCTTATCTTGATATTGTAGACTTGTATTAAGAACTGCTGAAGTTATAAAGAGCTTCCTGAACTTATACCAGGACTGTTATTCACTATCTGATCATACTGAACACCCATTTGTAGAAGAGCAATGGGCGCGCACACACACACACACACACACACACTGTGCATTCATGCAGTTATCTAATCAGCCAATCATGTGGCAGCAGTGAAATGCAAAAAAAAAAAAAAAAAATCATCAGCAGGTACAGGTCGAGAGCTTCAGTTAATATTCACATCAAACATCAAAATGAAAATGTGATGTCTGTGACTGATTGTGGCATGGTTGTTGGTTCCAGATGGGCTGGTTTGAATATTTCAGAAATTGCTGATCTCCTGGGAATTTTACACACAACAGTCTCTAGAGTTTACACGAAGTATTGCGAAAAACAAAAAAAAAATTGACAGTTCTGTGAACACCTTGTTGATAAGAGGTCAGAGAAAAATGCCCAGATTGTTTCGAGCTGTCAGGAAGGATATAGTAACTCATATAAGCACTCTTTACAACCATGGTGAGCAGGAAAGAATCTCAGCATGTACAAAACATCAAACGTTGAGGTAGATGGGCTACAACAGTAGAAGACCACATTGGGTTCCACTCCTGTCAGCCAAGAACAGGAATCCGAGGCTATCATGGGTACAGTCTCACCCAAATTGGACAGTTCAAAAACTGTTGCCACAAAGAAGTTTGAAGCACACAGTTATGTAGAATCTCCTTGTATGCTGTACTATTAGGAATTCCCATTCGCTTGATCTAAGGGGCCAAAACTTGTTCCACCATGACAATGCCCCTGTGAACAAAGTGAGCTCCATAAAACCAAAGTTGGAGTGGAAGAGCTTGAGTGTCCTTCACAGAGTGCTGACCTGAACCCCACTGAACACTTTTGAGATGAACTGGAACCTGATTTGCACCAGGCCTCCTCATCCAACATCAGTAACTAACCTCACTAATGCACTTGTGGGTGTTTGGGCAAATCCCCACAGACATGCTCCAAAATCTAGTGGAAAGCCTTCCCAGAGTATTGGAGGTTATTATAACAGCAAAGGGGACTAAATCTATGTATGGATGTTCAACAAGCACATATGGGTTTGATTAGTCTGGTGGCCACATACGTTTGGCTATATAGTGTACATCAGAATCTATGTAAAGCTGCTTTGTGACAATTTCTATAGTTAGGATAAAACCTGCGAACATCTGGAAATGATTATATTTAGAGGAATCCAAATAACATCTAATCACAGAACACCTAGTCTTAACTGTGCTTGAAAAAAATAGCTCTAATAATAGCTAATAGTTCTTTTTTAATGGAACTGGGCAATGGCATCTATCACAGCCTTAACTTTATAATCTTTGCTTGACTTTTTCTTAA
>JAKKZN010000026.1:14449502-14460035 GCA_033441825.1 Pangasius elongatus | reverse complement strand
GCTGACCTAGCGAGTGAAAGCTGACCTAGCGAGTGAAAGCTAACCTAGCGAGTGAAAGCTGACCTAGCGAGTGAAAGCTGACCTAGCGAGTGAAAGCTAACCTAGCGAGTGAAAACTAACCTAGCGAGTGAAAGCTAACCTAGTGAGTGAAAGCTGCTGACCTAGCGAGTGAAAGCTAACCTAGCGAGTGAAAGCTAACCTAGCGAGTGAAAGCTGACCTAGCGAGCATGATTTAGTTGCTTGAGCGGCATCTCGGGTGGTGTGTGGATTCTTTAGAAAAAAGGCACTTTAATAAAGTGGAGTGTGTGTATAAACTTAAAACTTGCTACAACATTAATAATAATCACCTGATCTGGTTGCCATGGTTACGTTTCAGAACACCATTTGTGTGAATAAGAGCTTTTTTTTGTTTCTTCACTTTCTAATGAATGAGAGCTTTTTTTCCTTTGAAAAGTAATTGGATTTTATTTTTATCATTTGCTTCCCACATGAATAAGCTGTGCTCAGTGTGGGAGGTGTCAGAGCACAGACCTTTATAAGGTGATAAAATAATGTTCAATCAGGGCTATTAGGAAGAGCTGTTGAGAAGGTAGCAGTTAAGACTCAGGAGTGTATGTTATTATTTTACTGAAAGGTTTCACATGACTTAAGAGCAAAGCCTTTTCTGGCACGTCTATTTATTTGAAGTGAGCGTGGCCAAGAAATCTTTCTGCAAGTAGAATTATTCATTTAACGGAGATAATGAAAGGTAAATAGCGGCCTAGAATAAACAGGTATTCTTGTTCATTGTCATGGTTTCGTCAGGAAGAGTTATTAAATCTCTGATTCAAATTTTCACCAGTTCCATGTTCCATCTAGGGTTGAATATTTAAAATGTAAAATGCATTCAATAAACATACATGGTGTTTGTGTAAATGATGTTGGGAATCAGGTTTCTTCATAGTTCTAGTGGTTGTTCTAACATGCAGATGTGGTGAAGTGTGTTATTAGGTCTGAGAATCATACTTATGGCTCTAGCCTGGAGTCACAGGCAAGGAGATGAAATAAAAAAAAAAAAAACGTGGGGAAAAAAGTCAAAACTTGGAACTAGAAAGGGACGTGACTAAGAAACTTGTCTCAGAAATGACTCAGAGGCTAATCAGGTATAAGAAGCAACAGGTGAGATTAATCAACTACCATGGCAACAGGGTAGCAAAAAAAATTAAACGTTTGCCATATATGGAAGTGGTGTGCAAAACAGGGCAGAAGTGTCCATCAAGACTCACTATAAATATCACTCTAAAGAAAGTTTTCTGGAAACAAGCTTTTGAAAAGGGACAAGCTTTTAAAAAAAAAAAAAAAGACCCTTTAGGAGCGCTCACATGTTCTTTGGACTTTTTCAGGCTTCCTCGCACTCTAATATGGTTCCACTTGAAACCTTTCTTGTGGGGAAATCCCTGTTATAGAGTTCTGTATGAAACACTTGAAGGTTCCTCCAGATGAACAAGTGGAACAATACTTTAGGGACCCTCATGTATTCTTTGGGATTTTAAGACAGTCCGCAGCTTCCTAACCAGGTTCTGTTTGAAACTCTTTCTAGTAGGAAACTCACTGTTACAGGGATCTACATAGAACATTGAAGGGTTTCTCGAAAAATGGACAAGTGGACTGACACTACAGAGACCCTCAAAGGCTCAAACAGTCTTTGGATGTTTAAGGGTTCCTAGCATAATTACCAGGTTCTACTTGAAAGCCTTCCTGGAAGGAAAATCAGTCATAGAGTTTTATATAGAAACGTTGAGGGTTCCTGCTGAGGGACAAGCGGAATGATAAGGATCGTCGTATATTGATCGTCGTAAATTTAATAAAATAAATCAAACATGGTTTCCATTTCCATATCATTTCGTTTCATCAAGTTTCTGATCCCTGTTGTTACCTCCGACAAGTTGAAGTCTCCTGCGTGTACTTCGAACCTGAACCAAGGCGTGCGCATGAAATGATCAGTGAGTGTGTGGTCTGGAATGTGTTTACATCTGCAGTGGTGAATCCAGTTCGTGACCCGTTTGTGTTCTGTGTGCAGATGCTGGGAGAAGAACGTGAACATGGGCTACTGGTGGATCATCCGCTTGCCCAACCTGTTTGTCTATCTGGTAAGACACACCGGATATCTTTAATTTATTTTTTAAAAGTTGAAAGTAACTGACAGTAGCTTGCGCGTGTATTATCTACTGTCACACGAATATCTGGTTTAACTAGGCAGTTCATTATGATTGGCTGACATTGGTTTGATAAAGGTTTCCCAACAACAATCTATGAAATGAAATATTAAAATGATAATGATGTTGATTATGTTGACATTGAGTCAGAGGGGGTTGGATGTAAATGCAGAATTGATTGAAGAAGATACGGGTGATGCAGACAGATCCATCCATCTGCTGAAGTCGAACCCAGGCAAGCGGAGGTGTAAATAGGAAACTAGATGACTTGGAAGTAGGAGGAATAGTATAGTAGGAGAAATAAAGAAAGAAGATAACAAGGTTCATAATCGCTGTCAGGCCTACATCTCTGTACTCATTATCCTGGTTAAGGTTCTGGTGCATCCAGACCCTATCTCAGGAACACTGGGAGTGAGGTGTGTCGCACACACACACTCATTCACGTCTACGGGTTATTTAGAGTCACTGATACTTGCATGTTTTTGGGAGGTAGAGGCAAACCTGAGAACCTGGAAGAAGCCCGCACAGATAGTAGCCTGATCTCGCGATCGAACCGTTGACTTTGGAGCTGTGAGAACCTCCAGGGGGCAGTCGTGGCCTAATGGTCTGAGAGTCGGACTTGTAACCTGAAGGTGAACCTGAAGGTCGTGGGTTNGATGGGTTAAATGCAGAGCACAAATTCCAAGTATGGGTCACCACACTTGGCCACAAAGTCACTTCACTTCACTTCCAAGACTTTGCAAATAAGCACAAATAGTTTCAGTTTCAGAGACTCCACCCACTGCTTACAGAGTCAGTATCTTCTGTCCATTTTTAATGTGGAAGGCTATTCGCACTTCCATACACTGAGAGAGTGTCCATCTATCCAGGGCTTTAATAAGAGTAACTGTGGTTAGCACACACAGTATGGTGTGAACAACAGCTACATGTTTTGAAACCTTCAGACTGGTTTTGCGGTTGAGCACAAAAACAAAAGTTTGTGCTCAGTTTTGTGCTGAGTTCACTAATAAGTTACAAGCTCCCCTGTTGTTACTGTGTGCTCTCCAATTTTCGCCAGTTGGACAGTGTTAACTAGCTAACAGATTGCTAACACATGTGCTAACAGGTTCACCCCACACACACACACACACACACACACACACACACGCTCTTATTTCTCATACCAAGTGCAGCCGTTATTTAAGAGTAGAATTTGTTCTGCTTGCATGAATAATGTGCCTTACAAACAGAATTTTTTCTTCTTCTACTCTTCCCCCCCCCTCTCTCTCTCTTTCTCTCAGATTAATTTCTATATATTTATTAGAATTGTAAAGATCCTGATGTCCAAACTTAAGGCTCAACAGATGATGGACGCAGACCATCTCAGGTAATGACTTCACTACATCCTGTGTAGGTTGTGTAGTTTGATTAAAGTATTATTTATACATTAGATAATAAATTCCATATTATATGAACTTTTTAAATGAAATCCCTTTTTCAGATTGGCTAAATCCACGCTTTCACTCATTCCACTGTTGGGGATTCACGCCATCCTCTTCGCCTTCGTCATTGACGAGTCCGTGGGTAGAGAATCTCTGTTGCGGCTCATTCGCCTCTTCTATGACCTGTTCTTCAGCTCCTTCCAGGTCGGTGATCAGAGGGTGATTTTTAAAAGTAACAGTAACAGTGAGCAAGCAACAACACAGACACACTTTAAGCTTAAATGCTAACGGCTTCCATCTTGTTGTGACGATCTGCCCTTATTTAATGTTGACCGATGATGCTAGGTTAGCTAACCAGACAAAGGTAACACAAGTGTTTGCTAGCATGCTGACTTAGCTCTTCTTGTACAAATCTGCCTTTGAGTTAAATGTACTGATTAGGGCAATTTAGCTACCTAGCCAGAGATACTGCAGGTCGTTATTCTAAACTAGCTTACTTAGTTGATGACACATCCTACTCCTTTTAAAAGTCGAAAGTAAATTCCATATTACCAGCTTGCTAACTTAGCAGAAGTAATAATCTAACCTTAAGTCATGTTTACGATGCTCCTCCTCCTCCTCACCAAAGTGGAAACAGACTTCCGTAATAGATCGTACATTAGATGTGATTGTTGTAACAGTCTGAGCTTAAGTTCAATTTACCGTTTAAGCTAAAATTACCACAACATAAATGTATATTGATGAAAACGTGTATTAGAATTTGACAAATATCGAACTCTCCACACACAGGGTTTGATGGTGGCCATTTTGTACTGCTTTGTCAACAAAGAGGTGAGAACTCCATGTCTGATTTCAGTCAGTCCTTCATGTTAACAATGTTCTTTACTTGAATTCATCACATCTCCGTAACTTATGTCTTCATCCAGGTACAGCATGAGATGTTAAAGCGATGGAAGCGCTGGAAAGACTTCGAGGAGGAATATCGTTACACGCACAGCCAGACGGCTCACGACAAGAGTGCTAGTGTCAACGTACCGCTGGAACGTTCAGACACCCCCGACTCTGCAGCGTCGATCCCGCCCTCAGAGGAGAGCTGCCGGCTTGTGATTAGCTGCCGGAACGGTGGAGGACTGGCGCAAGGGATGGGCAGAGCGGAGCTGCAAGAGGACATGATCGAGGACATGTGCTTAGAGGAGCGAATTCACAACACGGACCATCCAGTAGCGATAAAGGAATCCTACGTCTGAGGAAACTTTGGCCTCTTGAGGTTTTTGATGATAATGCGTTCCAAAAAAAAAGGAATATACAGTGCTGTGCAAAAGTCTAAGCACCCTGTTTTTTTTTTAAGTACAAACTTTGTTATAGATTTTTATTTTATAACTTCTACATTATTGATTCAGTACAATAACATTATTCCAAACATTAGTTTTTCCAGCACAGAATGAACTGTTACAGAAAAATGTTTGTGTGTCAGTAAAGAAAGCAGCAGATTCCATAAGAGACACTTTTCAGATAAAAACAGAATGAAGGCTGCTGGGTTTCGCTGCAGAAATAAGAAGCCAGAAGAACTGCGGCTGCTCCTGCAGGATGCTCAGCTCATTTCTTATAAAACTGCACACACTCTGCCTGAGTCTGCTCATCTTTTTTTAAAGCAAAGGGTCATCACACCAAATATTGACTTTCATGGGTTTATTGACTTTATTTGTTTCATTCATTACTGTTTATTGTTCTTTCTAGTATTTATTTTGCATTTAATTTCATTAGTATTGAAGAATTTCTTTGCAAAAATTTCTTTTGCATAGTACTGTACACTATGAAAAAAATGCTTTACACTGTGAACATCATCAAGTTTTAAAAAGGTGGTGGGGGGGGGGGGGGGGGGTTTGGTGTCTTGGTGGACATATAATGTGTGTGTTTTGACCCTCACTAGCCACCATACTGCAGTAAATAATGGCAGTGCGAAAACTTGGCTATATCCCAAATGCATGGAAACGTGTGCTTTTATGTAAATAGAAAAGAGAACACCGCAACCTTAAGCTAAATGCTCACAGTCCATTGTGGAAAAATCGCATGAGCACTTACTCTGTAGGACGACTCAAAAATTACAACTGAAAGCAGATTCTAGGCTTTCGAGCAAACGAGCAGATGTTCAAACTGGCGTTCGGCCCCCTGTTTTGATTGCTGATGACAGGTTTTGTCTTTGCCCCAAGCAAGCAGCAGGCAGAGCTGAAAATCTCATAGCAGTACTCAATTTGAAAAGCGACCTCACAGACATCTGTGTATTTGTGACATTATGAGGACCCAAATGAACCTTCCACATGGAGGAAAATGGCAGCCGGAGCTGAAATGAGTATGATTTGTGTGATGCACTTCATTAGTTTCGTCTATGTTGCGACGCCTTTCCTTTATGGAGTCCCGTGTTATTGTTCCCGACATGTTTCTGGTACCCTTGAAGTAGATGTACGAAACGCAACCCACACACACACACACACACACACACACACACACACACGCACATGCACATGCACATGCACGCGCACACTCAGTGCGTCATTAGAGTTCAGAAATTATACACAAAGGGGGAAAATGGTCCCTTTCAGAATCAGAGTTTAATGTCCTTGGGGTTTTGTTGGCCAAACTAAGGCATCCATGTGGAGTTCACACACACACACACACACACACACACACACACACACACACACACACATGTATGTATATACTGTACAGGGTTTTATTGTAACCACAAAGAGGTTTGGGTGAGAAAAAAAAAAGCTGCTGCTCTTCTGTAGAAAGTTTTACATGCGTCGTGATCATAAATCACCTAATTAGTTTCTCCATGTTACGTTCTGATGCTTTTTCGCCCCCACAGTTTTTCTGGTCCCCGTGAGGTAGGTTTCTGAAAGGTCCACTTAAAGTGATGAATACCGGACATGGGTTCCATGCTGAAAATCACTATCACAAGCTAAATGCTGGTAGCTGGAAACAGCTGATGAATTATTACTACTACTAAACGTAGCACCATAAAAGAACAAGTCGTTTGGGCAAAAAATGATGATAAGAAAATCTGAATTTATTCATCAAATTAAAGTAATATAGTAATAGTAGTAGTAATAAATTATTAAATAAAGTAATAAAGAAGCTGGGAGCTAAAGAGGCCCTAAACTGAGTATATCAGATATATAAAAGTGCCTGTAACTGCAGACCATGAACATAAGTACCGACTCGGAAAACTTTCCCCATGCAAACGTTAACAGAACTTTGTATGTTGGCAGCTTGTCAGGTTTTTCATTTTTCTTTCTTTTTTTTTAAAAATTGGATAGGAGTATTAGACCTGAAGAGACTGAGGTGACAATAGGGGTGACAGGGATTATTTTAAAGGTGGCAGCTACTCCTTTGTGCCATTCACGTGGCCCACAGCATCCCTGAGAGAAAAACGTCCCTGATCTTATAACATCACAAGTCAGAGGTCTTCATAATGCTGTGAACAGGAAACACCACACACACAAACACACACTCTCTCTCTCTCTCTCTCTCTCTCTCTCTCTCTCTCTCTCTCTCTCTTTTCTCCAGTGTGCCATTCCAGGTTATAAATTACACCGGATGGGAAAGACATTCCTGAGAGAATCCAAACTCAACGTCCTGTGTGTATTTTTTTTTATTTTTTTTAAATACTTCAATCTTCGATGGAAATGTGGGACTAAAATTCCTCAACGCTGCAGGGAAAAGGAGCACATTGCTTGGACGATCACACACGTGATACATACTTTTGGTGGACTTTTACCTTGTACATGGTTTAAAGTCGATGCTCGCTTTGTCGCTATTTGAAATGTAGGTGATTTGCCAAAAATTATTTATTAACGCTGACGATGTTGTGTGTGTTGCCAGTGTGTCTGCTTTCTTATATGTGCCTCATAGACTTTTATTGACAAGGACATGTCATATAAGCTGTGACAAACTTTTTTTTTTGTCTGTAAATGAAACGAAAAAGAAGAGAAAATATGATAGTATTATAAAGATGTGACTCAGTCAAGGATGTGTGTGATTTGTCGTGATTATTAAAACATGTGCAGCGCTGGGAACTTCACGTGGTCACTGAAGAGGTCTGGATCATAAATCAGGGGTACTTAGAGAACACTGGACACACACACACACACACACACACAGGAGCTTGGATACATGAGACGTGGAGACGTGAAGCCTACCTCCACCAGACAGGAAACAAATGACACACTCTGTGAACTCTCATCACACACAAACACACACTCAAAACATGACCTGGAGGTCATATGAACAGAGCGCTCCCATCCTAACACACACGCCCTCTCATTAATTTTACGAGGAATGTCGATGGTAGCCAGATTTAGCCGCTGTTTACATGTTAATGCCTATTGAAGTCACATAGACACTTCCTCAGCGGGGACAGAGATGGACTTTGTTTATAGAACCAGTCTGGAGGCTCTCGGAGCACTGACTTGTTTTCACCTTCATTGTCATCTTGGCCAGGCCTCGAGGTCATGTGGTCAGAGTGGACATGTGAATGTAACAACATCCTCTATATTTTAATATGTAATAACCAATAACTTCTCCCACAGTGTATACCACCCTGTCGCGTTCTGGCTTCTGATCAGCGTTGATTCATTCTCTATAACAGCAGCTCTGACATCAGTGCAGCCGCAAATCACAGCTTTATATTAATTCGCTCGATCTAATGCATTATCGTTGCTATAGTAACAGCTCATGCACTGGGATTTGTATAGCGGACCCTCCACGTGAACGGATTATAAAACGTATGTGTAGTTACTGATATGGTGAAGTGTCCTGCTAGGAGATTTATCTAACACTTATGGAAGGAGTCTCCAGTGTCAGTACTTTGTAACAGTCAGAGGTAAAGCTGTAACTTGAACTTTTCCGTGACGTGAAAGACTACAAGACTACATTGCGGTTACTCAGTAACATGACAAAGCTGCAATTTTTTTGTCTTAGTACCTTATTTCCAAAATGTACAAATGACCTGGAACATATGCAGAACATGATAAAGAAAACGCACGTCACGCTGGACTGGAATTATCTGAATGGGTCTCTTGTCGGTCATTTTATAGACTCTCCCCAACACCCCTTCAGTCCATATTCCTCCTTTAGTGTGCTTTTAAGTGCAATAACTTGGTGTTCAATCACTTGAATGACTAAGTGGACAAAAGCTAAATGCTAATATTAGCCATGGAGATATGAAGCGCTGATGCTAGCGGCTGTAACAAGCAGAACACCTGTGTAACATCGTGTCACTCAGGATAAGTGGAATCTAATCATCATTAATCTTTATGAGTTGATGTAACTTGAGTTTTAAGTGCTTGGAGAGCCACGTGGGCAAAAGCTAACTGCTAAAATGCTAACGTCATTAACTGCCAAACTCAATAAATCAGCGCCTGCTGAGGGGAGATGCTAATCTAACAGCTAAGTTAGGCTAGGGAAAAAAAGACCATTCTTACATAATGCTCCTTTACATGAGTAGAAATTAAAAAAAAAATTGTAATTGTTGGAAAATTGCTGTGGTATAATGGGAATAAAACATTTGGGGACGTGCTGTTGGAAAGTGGTAACAGTAACTCTGCTTCATCACACCACCCTGCACCTCAGTGTTTTACTGTAGCAGCAGCACACACTGTTTCACTCCTTACTTCAGATCACTTACTCACATTTATTCATTTGACTGACGCTGTTATCTAACGTTGCTTACAATTGAGACAGGATACACCACCGCCCACAAAACGGAGAGTGTAGGTACCATCCTGTGCATCTGTTAGAAGTGGTATGCACAATATATTCCAGCTTGACCCACGCTTCTCAACATAATTCTCCTATTTGCTCACCTGGACAGCGCCTGTCTTCAGGTAACGAGATGACAGTGAGCGTGTTTACTGACCATGGAGATTCCCGATCTTACAGCTGTCAGGACACGAGCGGTGCTAATGACCACGCCGATTTAGCTGAACTTCAGTCATTGATTTTAATGCACCAAAATTAAAATTCATGAGGCGAGATCTCTTAACCAAGAAGGACTCTGAGAATGGATTTCCAAGGTGATGATAATTTCACACTGGATGACTTTAGGCTGTAAATGTCAGGACCTGGAGAAAGATTAACGCCATCGGATCAATTCAGTTTCACCTCATATTGTACACATGTGGAATGCAGAAGATCTTAAAGCTATGATCAGACAATGAACAGCTGCTAGCTGTTCAGATTAATTATCCAGCTCACCAATGCGAAGAATTTGATTTATACCGTGTTCAATGAGCCGGTGTTCACTCCATATGTATGAATTTGGTTTTAATAAAAGAATACATTACAGTCCTGCTGATGAATGAATCGGTGTGCAGGTGATACATCTGCGACTGTGCTGTATTATTACACGTTAAACCACAGCACTGTTGTTTTCTGGATTCTGAAGGAGTCTCCAGTGTCGGCGCTTTGTAACAGTCAGAGGTATAGCTGTGACATCTTCAGGACAGAGGAGCATTTTTGTCTCGTTTCTCAGGAAGGAGAAAAAACAGAGAGGCTGATGATGGAAAATCTGCTTATAGCTGCTGTAATGTACTGTAAGCGATAAGAGCAACTAACTGTTTTTTGGTTTGCAGATGTTCCACAACATTAAATGTAACGATCAACTGAGAAAAAGTACAATGCAGTTCTTCATTCTTCAGTATGTCAAAAAAAATATCACTGTAAATATCTACAATCAAGAGACGGCTTCATGAATGTAAATACAGAGGGTTTACAACAAGGTGCAAACCAATGGGAACATTCAAGAACAGGAAAGCCAGATTAGACTTTGCCAGAAAGCATCTAAAAAAGCCTCCCATGTTCTGGAATAAGGTTCTTTGGACTGATGAAACCAAGATTAACTTGTACCAGAATGA
>JAKKZN010000026.1:14417313-14428678 GCA_033441825.1 Pangasius elongatus | reverse complement strand
CATTGTGGTGGTGTATAGAGCCAAAAATGTTAGAATTGTGTCGATGTCCCAATATTTATGGACCTGACTGTATATTTCCCCAGAGATCCTTTTTATCTGTTAGCTCTCTCTCTTCTTTTCATTTGTGTCTTATAGATTTCATAATTTCTTTCTCTTTCCACGGCCATGCCTTAAATCTCTCTCGTCCCTTCTTTCTGCGTTTCGTTTCAGTTTCCTGTCTAATTCTTCTTCATCCTTATTTTGCTTTTATTCTTCCCGCAGGCGAAAGCCCTGATATACAGGTCCCCCTCCTGCGTATAAGCATCCTGACAGGCGAAGGCAGGCCAGGTTAACGAGCCTGGGGAATTCTGGGTAACGGCGTTCCTCAGCATGGCCGCTCGCACCGTGCGCTGCTGCTGTCCTCTGCTGGCTGCTGATGCTGTACTGCACCCTCGTTATTATTATTATTATTATTATTATTATTATTATTATTATTATTATTATTATATAGTGTCATAAAAAATGATCCAAAGTATTATTTTACATAATTTTGCAAAGAAGTAAAAGAAAGAAAGCAAAGAAGAAGGATTAAAAGACACAAAGTTTAAATGAAAGAACATTCAAAAGGAAGATGATAATAAATAATAATAACAATAATAATAATAATAAACTAAACATACAAATAATAATAATAATAATAATAATAATAAAGAGCAAAACAAAAAAAAGTGGCTGCTACAGTGTTCCAGGTGATTTGTGTTGCTAGGCAGTTGCTATGGTATCCCAGGCGCAGTGCTAGGCTATTGCTAGGCAGTTGCTATGGTATCCCAGGTGCAGTGCTAGGATGATGCTAGGCAGTTGCTATGGTATCCCAGGTGCAGTGCTAGGCTATTGCTAGGCAGTTGCTATGGTATCCCAGGTGCAATGCTAGGATGATGCTAGGCAGTTGCTATGGTATCCCAGGTGCAATGCTAGGCTGTTGCTAGGCAGTTGCTATGGTATCTCAGGTGCAGTGCTAGGCTATTGCTAGGCAGTTGCTATGGTATCCCAGGTGCAGTGCTAGGCTATTGCTAGGCAGTTGCTATGGTATCCCAGGCGCAATGCTAGGATGATGCTAGGCAGTTGCTATGGTATCCCAGGTGCAATGCTAGGCTGTTGCTAGGCAGTTGCTATGGTGTCCCAGGTGCAATGCTAGGCTGTTGCTAGGCAGTTGCTATGGTATCCCAGGTGCAATGTTAGGATGATGCTAGGCAGTTGCTATGGTGTCCCAGGTGCAATGCTAGGATGATGCTAGGCAGTTGCTAGGATGATGCTAGGCAGTTGCTAGGATGATGCTAGGCAGTTGCTAGGGTGTCCCAGGCAGTTTTATGTTCTTATTTAAAAAAAAAAAAAAAGGAATGCATGTTAAGTGCTATAACCTGAAGTGCAACTTAAACTGGCGCAGTGAACACTCTCTCAAAGTGGCAAGTCCAGTGTTACTAATTAATTAATATGTAAAATGCTAACTTGTACTCATATAATGTGTGTAAGTGTATTGATTTTACCGCTGTCAGGAAAAGAGTTTAAAGTTTTGAATCAGGAGTCAAGAGTTGAGTCAAGCTACCATTTGCTAGCTAGCTGACGCTGGCTAATCCATCATGTTAATCAAATCAATGTACGTATATGTAGCTAATGTAATGTAATGTAATTATTAAAATAAACTGGTAAACAGCAGTCAGTATTTACACACAACACAACCTGTTTCGAGAAAGAAATCACTCGACTGTCATCTCTAAAGCTGTCAATCATCTCATTAAACACCCTTTTATTTAACGCTAAATAAACTCTTATAGAATGCATTTATCATAAGGAAAACTATTGAGGGAGATTTCAGACAGAACAGAGTGACAGAACGCCATTACCGCAAATAATTTATGGAGATGAAACTTAAATGTAAGATTGTAAGATTCACTAATATGGGAATGGGCGGAGTTAACAGTTGTACCGCAGCCAGCCACTAGATGGCCTCAGAGACATTTTAGCTTCACTTTTAAACTCTTTTAAACTCCTGTTATCCTTAGACACAATCACACACACCCTCATATACGAACACCCAGGGGGGCACGGTGGTTCAGTGGTTAGCACGTTTGCGTCGCACCGCCGGGGCTGGGGCTTGAATCCCGCCTCCGCTCTGTGTGCGTGGAGCTTTGATGTTCCCCGTGTGCTTCAAGTACTCCCTCTGGGTTCCTCCCCCAGTCTAAAGACGTGTGTCGTAGGCCGAAAGTGAAAGTGAAAGTATGTGTGATTGTGCCCTGTGATGGGTTGGTACCCAGTAGGCATACAGGGCGTCCCCTGCCTTGAGCCCTGAGGTCCCTGTGATGGGCTCCAGGGTCCCTGTGGAGCATAAGCAGGATGGATGGATGAAACCTGACACTGGCTAATATTGCCCTCTAGTGGTGACAGAATGATACACACATTATCATTCTGGGCAATTAGCAAATTATACGCTTTTCCTTCTCTCATGTGTCAAAAATTCAGTTTATTGTGTTTCTTTTAAATATTCTAATGAGTGCAACAACCTTGTGTGTGTGTGTGTGGGGGGGGGGGGGGGGTTTACAGTGGGGGGGGGTTTTTAAAGTGTGTGTGTCTGTGTGTGTGTGTGTGTGTGTGTGTGTGTGTGCATGTGTGTGTGTTTGTAGTGCATGTGGGTTTTTGCACAGTGTGTCTGTTTGTAGTGTGTGTGTCTGTGTGTTTGTAGTGTGTGTGGGTTTTGTACAGTGTGTGTGTATTTGTAGTGTGTGTGTGTGTGTTTGTAGTGTGTGTGGGTTTTGTACAGTGTGTGTGTATTTGTAGTGTGTGTGTGTGTGTGTGTTTGTAGTGTGTGTGGGTATTGTACAGTGAATCAGTAAAAGCAGGCTCTGTCTCGGACGCGACGTCACGCTGCGGCACCGTCGGGAGCGCGCCGGGCGCGGTCACGATCCATGGGAGGGGTCGAGAGGGAGCGCGCAGTCTCGGGCGCGTGCACTTTGCCGGAGCCGGAGCTGCTGCTGCAGGGAGAAGAGCCGCTGCGACGGTTTTATTCTGTTCACTGTTTATCCCATTCGCTCTGTTTCACACCGACAGCAACATGCGCGAGATCGTTCACCTGCAGGCGGGACAGTGCGGCAACCAGATCGGAGCCAAGGTGAGAGAAATCATCATCATCATCATCATCACCATCATCATCATCGTCATCACCATCTCCATCATCATCATCATCACCATCATCATCATCATCATCTCCATCATCATCAGCACCATCATCTTCATCATCATCTCCATCATCACCATCATCAGCCTTAACATCAATATTAATATCATCAACATCTCCATCATCATCATCTCCATCATCATGAAACAGCAAAACATGAAACATGGCCGCATTTGCAGTGATGGATTTATACACGTGGGCTGGCTTCTCTGGAAAACTGTATAAATGAGAACATAAACAAACAATTAAACAAACAAACAAACAGATAAATAAATAAAATGATATCGTATTTACACACTTTTTATAATAGCTTTGATGTTCGGCTATTAGCTATTAGCTGAGGTAATTGAATAAAGAGGTGATTAGTAAATGGAGTCAATAAAAGATCAGAATAGAATTAAAAGAAGCAGCTCGTTGCTTGTTTTCAGCTGCTGTCTGGTGTCGTAGCTTTAGCAGCAGCTGAGCGGTGAACCGGCGGTGCGGCACAAACCCAGCTGTCAGTTTATACACAGCGGGAATAAAGTCTGGGTTCTACTGAATAAAGAGGATCTTCATTCCAAATCTAAACTCATACATCATTTCACAAATATAACCAGATTACTGCTGAAGATTATTTTTTATCACAAAAAAGAAAATGCTGATTTGATCTGATGATGATGTTAATGATGCTGATGATGGTGATGATGGTGAAGATGATGATGATGTTAATGTTAATGATGTTGATGGTGATGCTGATGATGAAGATTTTGATGATGATCTTGAAGTTGACGATGGTGGTGATGATGATGGTGAAGATGATGATTTTAATGATGATGAAGATGGTGATGCTGATGGTGATGATGAAGATGGTGCTGATGGTGATGCTGATGCTCAGACACGGCTGGTATAGTGGCAGTGATGGAGCGAGGTGCACTCTGCTTTGTGTCTGGCTCGGTCTGGTTGCTGAGTGGGCGTGGACCCTCTCTGACCCTCTCTGCCCCTCTCTGATCCTCTCTGACCCTCTCTGCCCCTCTCTGATCCTCTCTGCCCCTCTCTGATCCTCTCTGACCCTCTCTGCCCCTCTCTGCCCCTCTCTGATCCTCTCTGCCCCTAAACAGCACAGTTACACTGATTTCTCTAAAATCGTCATTCTTCTGCCGCTCATCCTCTGCATGATCAGGCGGCTATAGAATTCCCAGAGCTGGGATTTGGGATGAATTTCACGGCTGGTGAGATTTTTCCTTTCATCGTGCCGGTACAGGGGTGTGGTTCTGCTCTCCGGCTGCAGGGAATATCATACAGTGATCAGAGGATTAAAAAAAAACACACAAATAACTTACAACTTAAACATTACACTTTCAGTCTAAAGAGACCAGAGACAAATGATTTGTGTAAATGTGGTCCGATTGTGTGAAACCTGTCATTCACCCAAACAAAACAAAACACTCTCTCTGTGTGTGTGTGTGTGTGTGTGTGTGTGTGTGTGTTTGAGAGAGATTCAGGATGATTCATTGTGCAGCACACAATGAAACCGTTTAGAGATTTGCATATTTGTGTCCTTATTTGCATATTTAGAGAATCAGCTGATGCTCGTGCAGTGAACCAGCGAAACACATCACACTCCTGTTTCACACTGTGCCTCTCGACTGATCGAGTGATTTAATTATTGTAAAGAAAAAGAGGGAGAAGGTGCATTGATCTATTCCTCCATGTGCGAATTTGAGTCTGTTGTCCTTCCTCAGCTCATCCATCCTTTCTTTTTTCCCATCACAACAATGACTGTGGACTTGATTTGAGGATAAAATTCATGACAGTTCAGTTCAGTTCAGTTAAATTCTCACTTTAGTCCAGTGGACTATTCAAACATTTCTAACTGATCATCTCTACAGGATTAGTGTTGATTAGTTCAGTGTGTATGTATGAATTTGATGTATTATTATTATTATTATTTAACTGTATTAATTCAGATCTGTTTATAGAATTTCATTAAATAACATATTATCTGGATTAATAGTGGTTTATGGCATAATGACAAAAATTCTTTAATATCTACAAAATAAAAAAAAGCAAATCCATAACAAAAGTGATTTTTCTAGCCCTTTTATCCTTTTTTACATTTTAACAAATAAAAAAAAGACTTTTATCATTACTACACTCTTATCATGACTAACAACTGCTCTAGAATGAAATAAGTCACATTTTGATTTGTTTTGTTGAAACGATTTTAATTTCATTTGTACACCATGATTTAAAACAAATCAGGATACGCTGACGATGAAAATTTGAACAGATAAAAATACAAAAAAATAAATAAATAAATAGGTGTGATAAATAAAGTAAAAAAAAAAATAAAAGTCAAATGGTGACGATGTTCTATTTGTTTGTCTGTTTTATTTTATTTTATTTCACTGTTTTATTTCTTTTTTTAGATTTCTTTCACTGTTTTATTTCTTGGACCGTTTTATTGAATATATACCACTTTTTTTTTTTTTAGAAATAAATCACAGGTTTATGAAATAATAATAATGCAAAGCTCTAAATAAAAAGCCGTGTCATGTCTATGAATCTGTGAAATGGCCATGATGGTGATAATATTAGGATGCAGAATATTTCATGGATCGTATAACAGATCACTGGCACAGAGGGATTATTTTATGACGATTAAAACCATCTTTTGATGGCTGTGAACCTGAACTGCCTGATGTCCGTCCTTCTGGTTCTGCAGTTCTGGGAGGTGATCAGCGACGAGCACGGCATCGATCCCACCGGGACCTATCATGGAGACAGCGACCTGCAGCTGGACCGCATCAGCGTCTACTACAACGAAGCCACAGGTAAGGAAAGGTCACATGATCTTCACATTATATATTATAAAGTTATTCTTTTTCACATGAATCATTTATCTCCCATTTCCCCATGGGATCACACAGCACTGGTTATATGCTAGTACTGTATATGTTTATTTATTTCATTTTTGTTGCAGGGTATTAGATGTGGAAAGACACTTTCACGTTACTCATATAATCACTTGTGAAAAGAGCGTGATTGTACCGTAAGGAATCTGTCTGCTCACGGAAAACCAGCTAGCACGTGCTTGTTTAAAAGCTCTGGCGTTTTAGAGACTGGTACTTCCTGTTTGTGATTAGACGTTATAGCGTCCATTAACAAATCACCTTCAAATTATTTTAGATTTGCTCTAAACACATGCACACACACACACACACACACACACACACACACACACACACACACACACACACACACACGGGCACACCAGATGTAACATGCAGAGAGCTGATAATGGTGGGCGTGGGTTTTATTGACATAAATCCAAATATCATATTCCAAGGCATCGAGACATGAACACAACAGGGTATAAACAGACCAGCTAATCAAACCAAACACAGCACCACCTGGCAAGTGTGCGATTTTTTTTAATGTCGTGTTTAATTCTCCACTTCCTCAGGAGGGAAGTATGTTCCTCGTGCCATCTTGGTGGATCTGGAACCAGGAACCATGGACTCGGTTCGATCTGGACCTTTCGGACAGATCTTCAGACCCGACAACTTTGTCTTTGGTGCAGTGAAACACACACATTTTTTTTATTTCATTGTTTGATTTGATTGTGGTATTAAAAGAAAACACAAAATGTACCACATCACATTTGATTTGAACTGCAGGTCAATATAAAACATGCCACTAGATGGCAGCACGCAGACAAATTCCACAGCGATACATTGGTAAAATGTATTGTTTGCTCTTGATGATCTTCCTGATTGTAGATGGAAGGGGAAATGTGCGACAGAGGCAATGTGACGGTCTTAAATTCCTTTCTGGATCAGTTTTACAAACACTAGTCATTTTTAACTGATTTTATTTCACCATATCTCTTCAAAAAAAAAATTAAATTGTTTTGTAAAAAAGTTGCTGAGATAAGGCATAGGGTTTCATGTTGAAGAATTTATTTTTAGTTTATAGTACACAACATTTGGCAGTAATCAGTCCCACTGTGATGTTAATTATAAACCACTAACAGGTTTTCTGTGCTTCTCTACCAGGCCAGAGTGGTGCTGGGAATAACTGGGCCAAGGGCCACTACACGGAGGGAGCCGAGTTAGTGGACTCCGTCCTGGATGTGGTGCGTAAGGAGGCTGAGAGCTGCGACTGTCTGCAGGGTTTCCAGCTCACCCACTCTCTGGGCGGCGGTACTGGCTCGGGCATGGGCACGCTGCTAATCAGCAAGATTCGTGAAGAATATCCCGACCGTATCATGAACACCTTCAGCGTGGTGCCCTCACCCAAAGTGTCTGATACAGTGGTGGAGCCCTACAACGCCACACTGTCTGTGCACCAGCTGGTGGAGAACACTGACGAGACCTACTGCATTGACAACGAAGCTCTGTACGACATCTGCTTCCGTACGCTCAAGCTGACCACACCCACTTACGGTGATCTGAACCATCTGGTCTCAGCCACCATGAGCGGAGTCACGACTTGCCTTCGCTTCCCCGGGCAGCTGAACGCTGATTTGCGCAAGCTGGCCGTCAACATGGTGCCATTCCCACGTCTTCACTTCTTCATGCCTGGTTTTGCGCCCTTGACCAGCAGGGGGAGTCAGCAGTACCGCGCTCTTTCCGTCCCTGAACTGACGCAGCAGATGTTCGACGCTAAGAACATGATGGCTGCCTGTGACCCGCGCCACGGCCGTTACCTTACCGTCGCCGCTGTGTTCCGCGGCCGCATGTCCATGAAGGAGGTCGATGAGCAGATGCTCAACGTCCAAAACAAGAACAGCAGCTACTTCGTGGAATGGATCCCCAACAACGTCAAAACAGCCGTCTGCGACATCCCACCTCGCGGCCTCAAGATGGCCGCCACCTTCATCGGCAACAGCACGGCCATCCAGGAGCTGTTCAAGCGCATCTCTGAGCAGTTCACTGCCATGTTCAGGAGAAAGGCCTTCCTCCACTGGTATACAGGAGAAGGAATGGATGAGATGGAGTTTACTGAGGCTGAGAGCAACATGAATGACCTGGTCTCCGAGTACCAGCAGTACCAGGACGCCACAGCCGAAGAGGGAGAGTTTGAGGAGGAGGGTGAAGAAGAGGCCGCCTAAATCGCCCCTTCTCCTTCATCTCATCCAGTTATGGTTGCTTCTTTTGTGATTTCTTGCTTACCTTCCCACATTCCCCTGCCTTTACTCCCTCTGGTGTTTTGTCAAGGTGTATCTGTTCAAGATATAAACTCTCATCGATGCATTATCACTTTAGAGGTGGAGTTTTTTTTTTTTTTTTCCTGTGCTCTCTTGAAGGTGACTTAGTCGGTTAAACTCTTAGTCTGTTGTGTTCCTGTTGTGGGTGATACAGCCTATAATATCTACTTGTTTTCAAATATAAAGCAACCTTAACTTCAGCTTCCATTGAATAAAAATGTGGTTAAACCCAAGTATAAATTGTGGGGGTTTTTTTTGTTTTGTTTTTTTGTCTATCGCTGTAGCGTATAATCACCAGATGGTGCTGCAGAGTTCACAATGAATGGAGCACAATTCACATAAATGTTACTTGTGGTACAAGATGAAAAGGACTGAGCAAGTTCTAGACAGCAAAACAGATGAAAAAATAAGCAAACAGAAGTTAAAACAGTGACTTTACAAAGAAAAGAGAAGGAAAGAAAACAGACAGGCAGCTCAAAAGAGAAATAGCAGCGGCGATATGAGGAAGTCCTGTCCTTGATTTCCTCTCAGCGTGCATGCTCAAATGCTGCTGTCTGTGAGAGAGGGATTCATGAATACACACATTTACACACAGTTGGTAAAGTCATATCATAAGAATGACAAGCTGACGTGCATGACACGAACTTGAAAATGTGTTGAGGGAGGGCCTTGGCATGCAAATGTGTGTTTATAAACAGAGTTTTAGAAAGATTTGCATTAAACAAAATGTACACACACATACTCATGACTCAGTTCTGGTGTGTGAATAAACTGTAAATCAATTCTGGATGCGGACGAATGGAGAAAAGGTTTGAGACGTAAAGAGAAGGAAACTACAGCAGCCGTCATATACAACACAAGCATCACATGCAAGATTCTCCACACAGATCAGGAAGTGATTCTGTGAGCCTGTTTTCTTATCCGTTTGATAATGTGTGTGTGCTGGCATGTGTGTGTGTGTGTGTTTGAGAGGCTAATCTCTATAGTTCTATAATGGTACCTTCATCACAGAAACTCCACTAATCACATATGGACTCCATCTTGAAGCTACAACATGGGATCCAGACTAAAGTAAGACTTGTCTTTGTTGCTCTGATTTCGCTTTGTGTGTTTTATCTGATCTGATCTGAGGCTCTCGGAGATTTGAGGCCACGATATATTCCAGGACCGTATATAAAAATACTACTTTGAAACACAAGCCGTCATTGCAACAACGCAAAGTTGCTAACGTATAATCGCATTTTGCATAATTATGCTGGTGGCTTCTTAGAAAAGTCTATTTCCTGGACACTACTTCCTCTGTGGCTGTGTGCTTACGACATTAAAACCTGTATAGGAATTATATACCACTGTTTGTTATTGCTGATCAGTTAGGACAACAGTGTGAGGGTCAAAAGGGTCTAACCCTAGCTTTAGTTTTCGATTGTATAGACTTTGGTATTATCTCTATGGAAATGCGGACGCAGTGATGCTCCATTATTAATATTAACCTTAAACTGAAACGCTGCAGCTCTGCGCTATAATGCCTTCGATTGTTATAGTCTAATAAAGTTGTGAAAGGTACAATAGATATGGCAAAGGCTTTCACGGATTTCTTTAATCCTGATTTACATAAGGGATGAAACATGACAGGATGTGCTGTTGTAGGAAGATGATGAACAACTTGCTATAACGGCACATCACCAGGTGTTTTATTCTTCTTACTGTACAGCAGTTTGCCAATGATCCATCATAACGGACTCACAATCGCTCTTATAGTTCAATTATAGTTCCATTTAACACTTAAGCTGTAAAGTTACAGCTTTTTTTTTTTTTACGCCTGAGTGTTACAAAGCACTGCCACTGGAGACTCCTTCCAGAAATGTGAAACAAACATCTCCTTACAGAAAATATAAACACAAACCAATCATTTGCAGCTGCGCTATTGCCAGAGCTGCTGTTCTAGAAAATTCATCAACATCATAAATCGTTTAATTTAATTCATTTGTTTAAATTTTGTTAGCAAAGTCAGAAGTACATCCTGCGCCCTTTCTCGGGTTACATCATCCACTCGTCGTAAATTGTACCGTGTACATTTTGCAGGGTTTTTTTTTTGTTATCATTCTCCAGGGAATGATCTTATGCCCACGCTTATTCTCTGAGTCGAGCTATTTTCTCGTTCCTGCTCTAGCGACTATTTCAAACTGATTTAGCTGTAAAAAATTTTTATTCCAATCACAAGATCATTTTCTTCTAGATTGCAAATGCTTTCAGATTCTGTTGGGTTTTTTTTTTTTTTAATCTCTTCCCCTTCTCAGCTTTTTCGGAGAGTTTCTGTGAAATACAACAAAACGCAATATTTACTTTGTTCTGTTTGTCCATTGATTTTGTGGCTTTCAGGGAAAATCCAGAAAGGACGTTTTACTGGTTCTTTCAAGCCTCATGCCCCATCGCCAGAGACAAGGGTGAGCAAATGTAGTGTTTTTTTGGGTTTTTTTTTTTTTTTTTTTGGCAAGCTGATGCTAGGTGCTGAGAAAACGGCTCTCCTTCCTGTCACATGGCTTAACCAGAAAGCCACAAGACTCTGGGCGTTGTCATGGAAACAACAGGATGAGCTAGCGTGCTATGATTAGCTGAAAGCTGTGGTCACTTTGAATATCACTGAAGTACATGAGGAAATAATCTAAAGAGACCGGTACAAGAGACAGATGATATTTAGCCACAGATAATGATCAAAACTACTCTGAGTATTATTATTTTTTTTACAGTGACAAGTAATAATTCTGGTTAAGAGCTTCTACTAAATGCTGTAAATGTAAATGAAAATGTAGTTGTGCAGTAGATATTTGCTAATTCGGGCTGACAGTTTTATAGCGTATGCTTGAGCAGTTTTATTTGTACAGGAAGAAGATGTTTGTGGGACGTCAGTTAACCACATCCTCTACTTACTACAGAAATGAGCCTGTGTGTGTGTGTGTGTGTGTGTG
>JAKKZN010000026.1:14384476-14401032 GCA_033441825.1 Pangasius elongatus | reverse complement strand
TCAACGGCGCCGATGGCGGTCGTTGTTAACCCGGGCCTCGACCGATCCGGTATGAAATTCAGAGTACTGACGATTCGGATGATTACATTTGGCAATGTTTTACGCCGGATGCCCTTCCTGATAAAACACTCTCTATTTATCCGGGCTTGGGACCGGCACAGAAGTCACTGGACTGTGACCCCCATGGCTAGATTTTTCTACAAGAGAGGGCAAAATTCCAAAATCTTGCTTTCGGCAGCTTTGAGATCTCTGTCCCTTATCATGGAAAAATGAAAACTAAATAGAAGATTTTTGTGCCTGGACTTTTACAGGTTCAACTCAAGCAAGAGTTTAATGTTACGGCTAAAGGAACTGGTGCTGGAGTTCTCAAAGTGAGTATTCATGGATACTACAAAGCCTATTGTTTTGTATTTGTAGTTTATTTATTACAAAAAAAAATTAATTCTTCCTTTTTATAGGTAGTGACACTTTATTATGCTAGACCCATAGAAAAGAAGAGCGACTGCACAAAGTATGATCTTCATGTTGAAATGAGAAAAGAAAGACAGGGTAAGATTTACCTCATTTTTAAATCCCTGCATTCGACTCATATTTCCATTTGTGGTGCCAAAACTATAAACCATTTTTCTGAGATATTTAAAATATCCGTGCTATAATGTTTTGCTACTCTAATATTTCTCTCTCAGTATCGTATCTGGATGCCGAAGAAAGTTACGAGGTCATCATTGACCTTCTGTAAGTATACTGCAAAATAAATGACATGTAGATCTAAACATTCATTAGTTTATTTCTAATGTTGATTCTCAATTAAGTTTTATTATTAAAACATTAAAACATATTAATACATTGAACATTTTTGTCATTAAACATTCCTTCCTTTTTAATACGTCATTTCAGTTTTAAGGATCCAAACAGAGATGCCACTATGACTATTTTGGATATCGGCTTGCTGACAGGATTTGTGGTGGATGAAAGTGATCTTACAGAAGTAAGCAGAAATCTGGCAGATACTTGCAGATAGTTCCGGCCTTGTGACAATAATTTCTGTACAATAAGCATTAGAAATATTTTCACAGAAGGCAATTGTTTTTTTTTTACACTGACACTTGTTTTCTTACACTCATATTCTCAGTTAACCAGTGGGAGGGACAAATACATACAGAAGTTTGAGATGGACAAGCAGCTTTCAGAACGAGGCTCCCTCATCATCTACTTAGATAAGGTACATTTCAAATATTTTCCACATTTGACGTATTAAAATTGTGGTTAAAGCTGCTCTGTTGAAGCTGATTCGCTCTCTTGTCAGGTGTCACACACTGTGCCAGACAGGATTGTTTTCAGAGTGCACAAGATAACTAATGTAGCTTTGCTGCAACCTGCTGGTGTCACTGTGTACGAGTACTACTCTCCAGGTAAATAGTGTATACACACATTCACACACGCATGCACACACCCACACACCCAAACACACACACACACACACACACACACACACACACACACATGAACCCTTGTGTTGTTTGTAGGGGAACGCTGTGTGAAGTTCTACCATCCTACAAAGAAAGATGGAGCCCTGAACAGATTGTGCAGTGACCAGGAGGGTCTGTGCCAGTGTGCTGAAGGTACACGCATTTACAGCTGACAAATATAAACTAAAGGAATCAGGAATAATATATCTGGAATTCTTGAGAAATTATTAAACTGGCAATTTTTTTTAAAACGGACCTGATTATCTCATCTATCTGTGTGTATTATATAAATTTTTAAAAAAATCACCATTAAGTCATTCAATTTAAACATTTAAGTTTAGATAGTTTTTGTTTTTGTTTTTTTTTGCATATTTGTCCAAGTGTGTAAGAGTGAAATGTTCTATATTCCCTGATACAGAAAATTGCAGTATCCAGAAGAAAGAGAAAATTGACGAGAAAGACCGGGAGAAAAAAGCTTGTGAAGCTGGCATGGATTACGGTAAACACTGAGAACTATTTATATACCAGATTCAGGTTAAAAATAAATAAATAAATAAATGCTATCTGAACACATTTCTCACTCACTGTGTCCATGTCATGCTCTAACATATAACTCCAATCTCTGTAATATGTTTAATAGTGCGTAAGAAAATTTACTTTTAAAAAGCAATAATAACTGTTTTACTGCATGTATTTTGCAGTTTATAAAGTCAAAGTAGTGAAACTGGACCAGAGCCCAAACACAGATTTCTATGAAATGAAGATTGAAGAGGTCCTGAAAGAAGGTATGTCTTATTTGCCTGTATGACGGTAGATCACAGTAACGTATATTAAACCGTGCTTCACTCACGACAGTAAGTATACACTGAACCAAGGTCAGGGTTATACTATCCTTTTAACAATGTGTATATGACACGTGACGCAATTCTAACTTTAAACAGTGGGGGCAGTATATTGCAATGTGACAATCCTAAATCAGTTACCAACAGCCATAAGAGAGACTGACACAGCATTTTAAATGACTCTCTGTGTCCATGTCCATCCAAGAGAAGTTCCAGCATGTTTCTTAAGATCAGATGTTTCCATACAGATTCATGTCTTTGGGTTTTGTTCTACAGGTTCTGACCCAGATGTACGTGAAAAACAGAGGAGCTTCATGGGTCATGCTAACTGCAGAGAGTCTTTTGGATTCGAGGAAGGCAAGAGCTACCTGATCATGGGCCGAAGTGTTGACCTACCGAGGATAGACGGAAAGTATGTTAACTCGGTTATCAGCTAATCACCAAGATCGTCATGGGCTGAATTTGGTCTAGTGGAAGAGGGAGAACACAAATCTCTGTAGTTTTCAGCCATGCATGATTGTGAAGTTCTGTGTTATTGGGACCTCATTTGTATTATTTATCGTTGTCAGGCTGCAGTACATCTTGGGCGAGCAGACGTGGATTGAATACTGGCCCACAAGGGAGGAAGGTCAAACTTCCCAATACAGAGACAAATACATCGGCATCACTTCACTGGCTCAAACTCTTACCGACTTTGGATGCACTACATAAACATGGATTTCTTACAACTTTCAAAAATTCTCTTCTATTGCTGTGATGGTGAATTTACTATCCTCACTCACCTTAGCAACTATCCATAGCATTCATCCTAAAATGTAAAAACCTTCTGTGATATCTAAAAGGAGAATATTGAATAAACTGTCTTCCTATGATTCCCTTGCACATTTTTTTAGCGTTTGTTTAATTAACTGTACAACGTATTGTACGTTCGGCATAGTTGGGCAGTGTCTCTCTAGGTTTGTAGATCTGGTCTACCACAAGGTGCTTTCTGTATTAGTTAGATCAAAGCCACTATTAAAATGAGTCATGCTCATACTAGACAAATTTAACAGTTAACAGTTTCCATTTTAATTCGCTTATTTAATTGCAAAAGTAACAGTCCTTTCAAATTTCTGATTTGTGTTTACTATGATGATAAACAATCTGGATCAGGATGAATGGTATTAATTATATCAATATTACCAAACACACACACACACACACACACACACACACGCACACACACTAGGATACATTAGAATTAAAACCAGATATCCTTGCAAATATAATATAATATATTGGTAGGAGAATGTTGGACATGGAGCTGCCAGGCAGGAGGNGAGGAGGTATATGGAGGTAATAAATGAGGAGATGAAGCTAGTGGGTGCAAGTGTTGAGGACGCAGAAGATAGGGATAAGTGGAGAGTGATGATTCGCTGTGGAGACCCCTCAAGGGAAAAGCCAAAAAAAAAGAAGAAGATCCTTGCAAATATAATACAGAGAAGAAAATAAAAACCAGACAAGGCTGTTTATAAAGGGTAAGCAGTGCCAATAAGCCAAGAATAAACGTTTACGTCTCTACTTTAAGAAACCAAAAAAACACAATTATTTTTTACCAAAGTACCATGGAAATTACATTGTTCAGATTACTTTCTAACCTTGCCTTGGTGTCTGCTTGCAAAGATCATGTTTTGTAAGGAGCTAGCTTAACAAACACAGCAGTAAACACTACTCAGTCTGCCTACAGATGTCTAAAAACTCGCTAGCTAAGTCTTATTTCCTCAGTGAATAGCTGGATAGCTATGTGTCTTTCCAAAACGGACATAAGCCTAATTAATTCCAGTTGTAATCAGATACGAGCTGTCAAAATGTCCGCGATGCTTCTGCGCCGTCACGTCATCATCAAAACAATGAAGAGCGCTTACATCTTCTGTACAGATGACAGAATACAACGTTTAAATGACGTTTCATAGAAAGACAAGAACTTTAGCCTGCAGAAAAGAAATGAGTGAATTATGAGCAATTATTTCTCCACCAATGTTAATGTGAACAGAGTAACATTGTAGAGGTGTGTAAATTAGCGAAGGCGATATCCAGTACAGAAGTATGCTCTGGCCCCATCCCAGTGCTGCATGGCGCTGTAGCTTACAGCAGGTTATGGTCACTGACCTGCTGGATGTCCAAGTGGTGCTCCAAAAACAATGTGGGCTTTATAGATAATTGGAGTAGTTTTGAGGGCAAGGCTGGCCTGTAAGGGGAAACGGTACTGTGTCCCACTCAGGAAGGTGCTGCTCTCATTTCTTGCAGCAGAGCACAAACTGAACTGAAGATAACAAAAATAATCCTAGATCCTTATTTAATACAGTAGCAAAATTAACTAGGAATAAGACCACAAAAGAAACATGCACACAATCGTTATATAGCTGTGATGAATTTTTTCAGTGGCAAATAAGAAAATATCAGGCAAAACAAATCAGACTATTAATTTAAAACTGGACAGTTTTATAACTAACCCTGTAGATAATAATATAACAATATCAGATCAACAATTAGAATTTTTTACTCCCCTTCGAGAGACCAAACTCATTTCACTAATTTCCTCATCTAAATCATCTTGTATAATAGATTGTAGCGTCACCACCGGCACCTGCCCGCTAGAGAGCGCCCTCGCCAGAGTTTTGACGCCACCCAGGAGGAACACTTCTGGGGTTTTACGGACATTTAAACAGCGCGTTCACCACACAAGGACGCGAAGTATTGTTTTCAGGACGTTACCAAGCTTTTTCTCTCTGCCTTAGTGTTTCGTTTGTCTTTTGTGTTTGACCCTGTTCCCATTTACGGTTTACAGCCTTTGCCTTGTGTTTTTTGGATTTGGTTACCTCGCTGCTTGACTTCCTGCTTGACTTCCTCAGACTTTGCTCTCTGTTGCTCGACTACATTTTCTGCCTGCTGTTTCGGATTATATGCTATGAAACTGCTAATGGATCCTACTCAACCCGCCTCCGCCGATTCGTTACATAGATCCCTTACCTACATCTTTCTTCAAACAGATCCAGAACCAATCAAACATCTACTGAAAATAATTAATTCTTCCCTTAGCACTGGCAGTTATCAAACTCCTGATTAAAAAACCTGACCTCAATCCCTGTCAATCGTCTAACCATAAACCAATATCAAACTTCCCCTTTATCTCCAAGATCCTAGAAAAGGTTGTAGCGCAGCAGCTATGCTCATACCTACATTTCATGAATGTTATTCCTATCTATCAGTCAGGATTTAGTCCTCATCATAGCACAGAGACAGCGCTGGTAAAAGTGGTAAATGACCTACTACTGGCCTCTGATCAGGGTTGTGTCTCCTTAGTGCAGTTTTTAATACCATTGATCATGCTATTCTCCTTCCGAAGGTGAACCTGAAGGTCGTGGGTTCGAGTCTCGGGTCCGGCAGGGATTGTAGGTGGGGGAGTGAATGACCAGNTCACTACTGTGTGTGTGCACTTGGATGGGTTAAATGCAGAGCACAAATTCTGAGTATGGGTCACTATACTTGGCCACTTCCACTTCCACTACTAGGCCTAGCATAGTGCAGCAGGGGGGTACAGTGCCAGATGTGGCTGCAAACAGGTGTTAGTTGGCCCACAGTTTATCTCTTAGAATGTATGAAAGGTGCAAAACGCTGTAATATTTAATCTCACCTGACAGTGGCAGCAGATCATTTTAAAAATTAGCTAAAATGCAAGAACCTTTTTTTTCCTCTGACTACTAACCTGCAGATTAATTTACTGAATGATCTTTAGTCATGGCTCCAGACAAAAAGCGCAAAGTTGACGGTAAGAAGCTGGAAAACGCTAAGTGTGAAAAAGCTTTTTGTGAATTCTTGAAAGTGCCCTTAACTAAAGTGGATTTAAGTGTTAGAACGACAATTTATTTTAATTTAATATATTAAATTTTGGTCAATTTTTACCCAAAGTTTTACCTACATTTTATATTATTATTATTAAAGTCAATAGCAAATAGGTGAAAACCACCCAAGTGTATAGAACTATGCTGAATGTCCTTTAAAGCTAATGCTTTATTTGTTTATCTGCTTTTATTTTTTTTTTTATTACGTACAAAATTACAGAGCACACACACAAAACACCTTCCATTTCTCTCTTTTTCTTAATAATTCTAGTAATTTTTTCCTATACACAATAAAATAATTCAAATACAGATACCGATACCAAATACTTTATTTTTCCCTCCATCAGAGGGGACTCTATCACTCTATCTATTTTACTACTGCCATTAGGTTAATGGATGAAGATGATTCTGTAACAGCAAAGACAAAAGGACCTGATTTTCACAGCTTCATTCATTGTCCAATCACTCATCTCATCAGGTTTTATTAGCAGACTGTGTGATTAAAACATAGGATTAGTGGGACATTTCTGCCTGAAAATAAATGCAGCGGCAGACTGATGTAATAAATGTATGTGACAGCCTTTCTCCAGAGGAAGTGATGTATGCAATCTGATCACAAGTGGTGACTGAAGATCCATAATGCAAGGTGTGAACAGGGCCTAAGAGTCCTGAACCGTACTCTGCTATGAGGTTACTGAAAAAATCCTCTGTTGTTTACTTGTATTAATTCGACAGCCTCTCTATCTGAAAACATGAATTTAAATCTGAGCAGTTCAGAACTAAGGGTTGGACTCAAAGTCGCAGCACCACACACACACACACACACACACACACACAAATAAATAACTATTGTTATTAATAAGACAATGCAGCAGCATGTGGATGAACTTGAAATTGAGCAGCGTGCGAAAATCAGTGTATAAATGCTCCTGCGAGGTGGAAATCTTCATCACACACACAGTTTCGAATAATTAAATAAAAGAGAGAGAGAGATTTCATTTGCTGACCCCAAAACAATCAATAACGGACTACTAGTGAGGAGTTTCAAATGATCAAAGGTTAAATTGACATAAGAAGCCTGCCTACCGTAAATCATCTGACTTATGGTAACTTTGCTTGATTAACCCTTCAGATGCCTCAGGCCCAGGAACGGGTCAGAACCTTCCTCCCTGAAATGATATCAAATAAGAGTTATTATGCTTTATACCTGACTGGGCAAAGACCATCTGAGGTTCCTGTAAATGTTAAACAACAAATGCAGTCTTCACAGGCAAAACCAAGGGTTCAAACCAAGAGTAGGCATTCAGCAACAAGAAACACCTGTCAATCACATGTTCCAATATTTTTGATCACTTGAGAGATGGGTGGGTTTAAACAAAAGGTGCCATGTTCTAAGTTGATTATCATGTCTAGATGTAAATATCAGGAAATGAAAGCTGAAATTCTTATCTATCGTCTCATATTCATCTTTCGATCTCAAACGTAAAGGTCTTCTGTGTATAGCAGAAACAAAAGAATTGGCCTTGCAGTTCCAATACTTTTGGAGGGAACTGTGTATAGGAAATAGTGCTTTATTAAGTAGTTTACAAACAAGGAATATATTTATAGTAAAGACTGTTCTAATAAACGCCTTATAAACATAAAAAAATGTATTATAGAAAAGACTGCTTTTTATAAACAGAATGTATAAATGCATACATCTTATTTTTTATTTCTATATTATCCTTCATAAAGAAAAACTAAACAAATATAACCTTTAATCTGCAATTTAATAAATAATTTACAAACAGACAAAAATACAGAAAATGCTGCGTTAATAAATAGTTTAGAGAACTAAACGCACCCCCCTAAACCTCCTAAACCCCTGAATATGTGGAGTGGGAGAGGTGTTTTATGGTTGTTCTCTGTAGGGGTGTGTGTGTGTGTGTGTGTGTGTGTGTGTGTGTGTGAGGTTGATGTGTATAAAAGCTGTGGTGCTGCTCGCTAACACACATTTCCTCAGACTGAGCCAGGACCAGCAGGCAGGATGCGTGTGGACCTGGTGTGGCTGACGGCTGCGCTTCTCTCCTTCCCCCTGCTCACACTATGTGACCCACTGTGAGTATACACACACACACACACACACACACACACACACACACCTTTCATATGTGTTTTTATTTTCCCTTATTTGATTTCCCTCCACAATTCAATTATTTTTCACAAGATAATTCACATAGTCTGTACTGCATGTCTTTCTTTTTTAATATATTTTTCCATATGATTTATTTATTAAAATCACATTTTTACTGTAGCACAAGTAGCTTTATTTTACACACATGATTATATATTGGTCACATAATATCATGTGTTTACTTGAGAGCAGGGCATAATATGGTTAAATGCACACATGATTTTCACGCAGATTTAAGCAAAAATAATATGATATTTTAAGTAGAAGTATTTTAATGGTTATAGTTCCTGTAATAGTGTTATATAAGAAAAGTGCTGTAGATTTGGTGGGTTTTTTTTTCTCCCCGGTTTAGTCACCTGCCAATTCCCACCCACTAGCTAACTCTCCACCCCTATTATACAACAGCTACCACGTGGGGAGGGTCGATCTGCTGCTCACGCTGCGTCACACTTAGAGGAAAGCGCTATCCGCCCTCTTCTGCATACATGAGCTCAGGAGCTAGCGTTGCTGTGATTGACAGGCAGGAGAGAATAGGCCCCTCCCAATTTTGCTCTCTGGACTCGGATGGCTGCGTCATCGTCAGAATTCACAATCTCCTGATGAAAGGGTGAAGGCTTTTCTGTTGCACCACTCAGGAGTCCGATTTTGTAGGTGGTATTAATGTTTAAAGTGATTTATCTGAAACATGCACACAGGTTAACGTGAAGGAAATTTACCTTTTACTTTTACTTCACTTACATATTTGTAAAGGAGTATCTGTGGGACTCCAACATGGAATTTTTGTTTAATAAGCAGAAATGAAAAAAGTGAAAAAAAAAATTGTTTTCCTCTTTGTCTTAACAGCAACGTCTTGGTGGCCCCGAACCTGCTGCGGGTGGGGACCCCTGAGAGAGTGTTCGTGGAGGCACAGGACTATACTGGAAATAACCTCCCAGTGAAGATCAGCGTGAGGAACCATCCACAGAAAACTTCAGAACTGACGTCTGAATCTGTCGTCCTCTCCGCTGCTAACAACTACCAGGCTGTTGTAGACATAAAGGTGAGATCTCTGAGATTGCAGGACAAAACAAACCGTGTCCATGCAGGTCCATGGAGTGGAACCGTGAACTGAGCTGTAGTTTAGAGCAGGGGCTCAAAAAGAGGTTCTTTTTAACTGCAACATAAATTATATGGTCAGATTCATTTACAATACAAACATAATCCACATATTTAAATATTGGGCATATTGCATGAATTTATACAATAATATTTCGGCTTTTTTTTTTTGAGGATATCAAGCTTTTTATTTCTGAACTTTTCAGCCAATTCGTTTATTTGAGTTATTGAGTTTTGTATTAAACCCATTTAATTCAAGTAAGCATTCAAACAACGTATAAGAGCTCAACTATGAATAGTTTTATTAGAGAAGTAATCATTAGTGCCTTAGTGGTTGGCACTGTTGCCTCGTACCTCCAGGGCTGGGGGTTTGAATCCCGTCTCCGCCCTGTGTACGCAGAGCATGATTGTTCTCCCTGTGCTTCAGGAGTTTGCTCCAGTTTCCAGTTTCCTCCCCCAGTCTAAAGACATGCGTGGTAGGCTGACTGGCATTTCCAAATTGTCCGTAGTGTGTGATTGTGCATGGTGATGGGCTGGCCCGGAGTTCCCTGGGATAGGCTCCAGGCTACTCTGCAACCCTGTGTAGGATAAGTGGTGCAGAGAATGAATAGATGGATGGATGGAAATCATCATTAATTATTACTTGAGATTTGTGATTTCCGTCATTGTTAAAAAATAAAATAAAAATCACGGACCTCACTGCTTCACTTAACCCTTTGGAGTCCACAGTCATCCTCTCTTTTGTCTAAACAACAAAATGGACATGAAGACATAAACATATTTCAGAAAAGGGGTCTGAACCAAAATTTCAGATGGTTTGGAGTAGCTTATTCATTTCTATAGTTACTGGAGACTAAATTGAAGTGCGTTTGCTTACTTTTGCTGTGCTGCAGATCCCTGACAATAAAAACTTCTTTAGCGATGACCCGCTGGAGAAGCAGTATGTGTACCTGCAGGCTCATTTTCCTTCCAGCGTGCTCGAGAAAGTGGTCCTGCTCTCCTTCCAGTCTGGCTACATATTCGTTCAGACAGACAAGAGCATCTACACACCTGCAACACCAGGTAAAACAGTCTGAGCTCTCTGATGAGATACTAAATGGACTGGCATGTGGCTAAAAGCTAAAGCAGGATGCGGTCCACGAGCTTTTGAAAACAAAGGGAACCAAAATCAAACACAATTTCCACCATGATAGATAGATAGATAGATAGATAGATAGATAGATAGATAGATAGATAGATATTTAAAAAAATAGAATAATTCATAATTTCATGTATTTATTAGTTTCTTGATTTATTCATTTACATATCATGGTCAAAGGAAATGGCAGAAACCAGAAGTTCAGTGCGCATTTCCTAATTAATGTTAATTAATTAAATGGATATATAAAACAAACTGATCGTCTTTGTCCCAGTTCGTTACAGAATCTTCTCGCTGACTCCTGATCTGCAGCCCATTGACCAGACTGGAGGAATCTATGTGGAAATCATAGTAAGTGCTCAAACAACTCAGCTGCCATTTCTTCCACTCAACAGTTTGGAACAGTTTCTATGATTTCGATGATTTCATGAGCTAAAATAACGTATCTTCAGATTCTCTGGTCCTCTTATTCATCCGTTATGTACTGTATTTCCTGAAAGATATCAGAACGATAAAGAAAGGTTCTGTTCCTCTTGGAGATTTGTGGCTGAATTGAAACGTTCAGTTGTCCTGATTCACAAATGATGTTTTCTTCTTCCCAAGAATCCTCAAGGAATCACAGTTAACAGGGAAACTCTCTTCCCCAAGCAAGGGACCATCAAAGGCTCATACATCATCCCTGAAGTTGCCAAGTTAGTCCACTGCTTTAATGCCTCTGATATGAAGTGTCAGAAAACACTCGTTACCGATCGAAATATCTGAGCACTAATTACACATTGTCATACTTACAGAGACTATTAATGAGATCTGTCAGTTTTCATTTGAAATTATCTCTCCGTTTTTGTTTTTTTTTCCTCCAAAGACCTGGAATATGGTCTGCAGTGGCACGGTATAAAAACACCCCACAGAAGAACTTCACTGCTGAATTTGAAGTTAAAGAATATGGTAAGATTTATATTCAGACTATAGAAACCTGCTTGTGCGACTTCTACACGTGTGTTAAAATGTTGCTTTTCACTTTGCAGTGCTCCCGAGCTTTGAGGTAGCATTAAAACCGTCCAAGTCATTTTTCTACGTGGATGATAATGAACTTCAAGTGGACATAAGTGCCAAGTAAGCAGAACATGTCAAAGACAATAAATTACTATAAATGGAAATCATTTGGACAGTTGTAGTGAGTGCCTAAACCAAATAAGGAGTAAGCAGCGCTGTTGCTGTTGTGAAACGTGTAAAATACTGCGAGACTGAGTGGTGAGATGAAGCAGCGTTCAGGTTACAAGCACAGTAACGTAATCCTGTGAAATGCAGCTGCACTACTGTCGGAGCTGCTGTTATAGAAAACGAATCAACATTTGTTTTTAATCCTCCTTATGCGATTTTGTCCACCACAAACCAGTTGGATTCAACAGCGCCGTGGTATAAGCTGTCGTAACGCACGTGTTAGGAAGACTGCCTATATTTTATTGTCAGTAAATAATAGTGGTTTATATTTTTTTTAACTGTGTGTATGAGCTAACTTTTGTGAATTGTGAAATATGAAGGTACCTCTTCGGAAGAAATGTGGATGGTGTGGCGTTTGTGGTGTTTGGCGTTAAGGGCGATGGCAGTAAGACCACGCTGCCTGCCTCTTTAAACAGAGCACAGGTAAATTCCACCGACTTCTGACGTCTCACATTATAACATCAGTGGGGAAATAATCACTGATTCACTCACTCACTTCTGTTCTGTTAGGTCAGTTTCTTGTATTCAACCAAGGATTCAGTTTTTTTTACTTTTTTTTTTTTAAATCAAATGTGAAGCTTACATTGGGGAAAATCCTCTGATGTAAGCAGAGTTAGCATGGAGTGTGAATTCTGGCTCTGACAGTTCCTCTGCCTCAGCTACATCACTGCAGTTCATAATTGGACTTAATTTCAAATGGGACTGTGTTTAAATATTAATATATATATAATGTCAGACTTGAAGCTCACAGGACCAAATCAGAACCTGTAACAGAGTCACAGTGGTCTAAATTAGCTATTTTTAAGTGTATATTTAGAAAATAGAACCAAGTAAATTCATTAGAAAACTTTGTGGGCAGGATACAAAGCAACAACAACGAAAAACTTGCTTAAGTGGTGTTGCGTCCTGCAGGATCTCAGTCCTGATGTCCACCTCTTGTATCAACCACATGCTCTGTCACCCCCTTTGGCAAACCTTCTAAAAATAAAGAAATAAATCAATTGAAACCACAAAAAAAACTACAAATAGTGCGCCAAATATTCATACTTGCATCTGTGTCTGTTCTGAACACAACCTTATCTGTCCATTCTATTCAGATACAAGTTTCAAGTTGAAGTTTCAAGTTTATTTGTCATGTGCACAAAATATCAAGGACAATTGTACATTACTACTACTACTACTACTACTACTTATGTGTAGTATTTTATGTTGCATATAGATCACTAACGGAGAAGGACGTACAGTGCTCACTAATAAGATGATCCAGCACTCCTTCCCAAATATTCATGACCTGATCGGACAATCTTTGTACATTTCAGTCAATGTTTTAACTGAGACGGGTAAGACCTCAGCAGTTTTGTGTGTGTGTGTGTGTGTGTGTGTGTGTGTGTGTGTGTGTGTGTGTGTGTGTGTTGATCTACATTCACACATTACATAATGCCATCTGTCTCCTTTCAACTATCATTTATCCTTAACGATGTTTCAGGTAGCGAAATGGTTGAAGCAGAGAGAGGAGGCATTCAGATTGTGAAATCACCCTACACCATCCAGTTCAAGAGAACCCCACAATTCTTCCACCCTGGAATGTCTTTCGATGTCACGGTAAAAATAAATAAATAAATAAATTTCTTTCACCACAACACGTGTGTTATAATGAACTTGTATCCAAAGCCATTTAACCATGCTCTGTTAAACATGCATGTCTTTATAGCGCTTTACAATCTTGCAACTGTCAACAGACTTAATAATTTGTTGGTGCACTAGATAATTAGCATAAATGATTAGCACTAGTGTGTTGCTCATATTAATTCTGATAAATGTCCATGATCAAAAATTCAGTACTTTTGAGTGATATGCAGCATTTTAATCTCATTAAAGACAACTTGAATTACACACTGTGTGTCTGATCTGGATTTGAAAAGGTGTTTGTGACCAATCCGGACCAGTCGCCTGCTGAAAATGTGGATGTGCTGGTCATGCCCGGTGATGTGAGAGGTCGAACTAAGAGTAATGGCATGGCCAAGGTCATAGTGAACAGCCAGGCGGCAATGAAGACTCTACCAATCACTGTAAGTCATGTGAAAGGGGGTTTAAAAACCTATTTGGTTTTGGCAAATGTGAAAATTTCATGACTGCTTATCAACTTGTGTTAAATGCTATAAATAAAATGAATTACACAGGAATAGGAAACATAATATTTACATCAAGTCCTGGCTAAGAAAAGGGCCACAGGCCAAGCTGTTTGAGTTGGTAAACCATCTTTTTCAGTAGCTAAGTTATTTTCCATGTTCCTTATTACTTGACTAAACTGATTAGTACATGTTTACCTTACTATAGTGTTACTTGGCCAGTGTTTTGGAAGATGGTAGCTGGTTCAAGATGAATTTTTCAGCAGGGGTGAATTTTCAAAAGCACTGATGCATGGAAATTTCAGACCTTTTTAACTAAAATGGTTTTGTAACCAGGCAAGAACCACAGCCCCAGGCATATTAAATGAAAGACAAGCTCAGAACCAGATGACTGCCCAAGCTTACACCACAAAAGCAGGCTCCTCCAATTACCTACATATAAGTGTAGATGCTGCAGAACTGGAAATCGGTGATCAGATGAACATCAATCTAAACTTCAAAAGTGCTGCCGTAAATCAAGATTTCACTTATCTGGTTGGTATCTCTCACATACACATTGGTTTAAATATCTTGGTGATATTGTGAGGTAGTTCTGCTGGTTTTACAGTAATAATAATAATAATAATACTAATCCTATAGCTAACCCTAAAACCGATGTTGAACTTTAGTAAGTAAAAAAGCATTGTTTTGTTTTTTTTAAACAAAAGCTCTGGTTCTTCTCTTTGTGTCAGATCCTTAGTAAAGGACAGATTGTGGAAGGGAAGAGGTTTAAGAGACAAGGGCAGTCGCTGGTGACTCTGTCTCTACCCGTCACCAAGGACCTGGTTCCCTCATTTCGAGTGGTGGCGTATTACCACATAGGATCCTCTGAGGTTGTGTCGGACTCTATCTGGGTCGACGTCAAGGACACGTGCATGGGAACGGTAGGCAATCTGCTTCCTTTTCACAGGAAGTTAAACTATTATACTGTATAGAATTATGTTCTTGTAAGTTCAGGAATATACCAGTATTTTAGGGAGTCTAAATGTGGAACACACACACACATACATACATTACATACATATTATATACACTGTATGGCCAAACTGGAACTAAGGGGCCCAAACCTGTTAGAGCATGACAATGCCCCTCTGCACAAAGTGTGCTCCATGAAGGCGTGGTGTGTTAATGTTGGATGTCCTTCACAGAGTCCTGACCTCAGCCCCACTGAATACTTTTGCAATGAACTGTAATGCTGACTGTGTGTCAGAACCCCCTTATCCAACATCAGGGCCCAACCTCAGCAATGCTCTTGTAGCTGAATGGACGAATCCCCACAGCCATGCTCCAAAATCCAGAAGAGTGGAGATTATTATTTGTGCAAATACTATAAAGAGCAGTAAACATTAATAACCTAAACAAAGTCAATATTTGGTTATATACAGTCCCATCTGAAAGTATTGGAACAGCAAGGCTAATTATTTTCCTTTTGCTCTTCACTGAAGACAAATGGGATTGAGATCAAAATTTCAGCTTCTGATATTTTCCTGATATTTACATCTAGATGTGTAAAACAACTTAGAATCTGGTGCCTTTGGTGGCAGACCACCCAATATTTCATTTCAACAAGACAGTGACCCTAAGCATACTGGTTCAAATTCATAAACCTGAATGCCTTAGAACGGACCAGTCGAAGCCCAGACTTCAATCAGATTGAGAATCTGTGGCAAGACTTGAAGATTGCTGCTCGCCAATGATCTACATCCAACCTGAGAAAGCTTGAATAATTTTGTCAAAATGAATGTGCAAAAATATCCAGATCCAGAGGTACAAAGCTGATGAAATATATCCCAGAAGACTTGCAGGTGTAACTGCAGTCAAAGGTGGTTCTAAGTATTGACACAGGAGATGATAAATAACTTCTTTTTTGTTTAATTAACTTTCGTGTCGCAACAAACGTTATTTTTTAGACATAAATGTTTTAAATGTTAGACATATTCTGTAAATGGTAGATATCCAACTGACTTAAGTAGGGGAAATAAAATCAGGGGGTGTTGTCCATGGTAAATGTGACATAGCAAGACGTTAGCCAGACTCAAATAATAATACAATGAGAGAAGAGAACACCACATCTCATAGCCAAAATGTGGACCAAGTTTCAGTGAGTTTCTGTCACAAACACGTTATGCTACATGGAATACTATTAGTCATCACCATACATATATCATTTGTTTCCCTTAGTCTGCACTCAACTAGCTAACTAGCTTGCTATAAGCTATTACACTGTTAGCTACCACTTTTTAGTCTCCAGGCAATCAAAACTTTGGACTACATAGCACCGGAGCTTCCATTTGCCAGGTAGGCTAGCTAACTAATCTGTCCACTCCTGATATATTTTTGTTTCTCTCTCTTCTCCTTTCTTTTTTTCTTATTATCTTATATAATGCAGCTGAAATTGGATGTAAAGGAGAGTTTAAATGTCAAGAAGGTATTTGAGCCTGGTGATGAGTTTCATCTCGTAGTTACTGGAGATCCAGCTGCCAAGGTTGGTTTGGTAGCTGTGGATAAGGCTGTCTTTGTCCTCAACAAGAACAGACTCACACAGACCAAGGTGAGTAATACCTGGCAG
>JAKKZN010000026.1:14373504-14384376 GCA_033441825.1 Pangasius elongatus | reverse complement strand
AAAGACAGTATGGGGGTTTTCTATGACGCAGGTCTGCTGTTTCAGTCTGATAAAGCAGGAGGCACCAATGAAAGAACGGGTAAAACAGTCATTTCTAAAGTAATAAATAGAACACTGTGTGATGCTGTAATAGGTAAATAATCAACAGCAAGTGGTGTGATGAAGCAGTTACTGTTACCACTTATTTTACACACATTTTTCAACAGCACATCACTGAGAGTTTCATTCTGCATATACCATAGAAATTTCCCAACAATCACAATTATTAATTTATTAAAGAATCACACATCACACATTTTAATCCATTTAGAGTTAAACCTATTGTGGAACACCTGCGAAACAAATTAGCTCCTGCTATCACTTATGTTATTGCAGCTACAACATTTGTTCAGTTCAACAAGTATATATATATACATATATATACATATATATATATATATATATATATATATATATATAAAACATTAAAGTAAACCTGTGAATTGTCGCTGTACTACTTGCAGCTTCTACAGAAGATTAACACCTTCTCACCAATCAGAGAGTCGAGATCAATTTTTAGCAATTTATGTCCAGCCCTGTGATATAAATTGATATTAATGTATTAAAGAGGTATGGCAAAATTATGGGGAAAAAACTTCAGGTTTATACTACAAGCTGTTTGATTTTAAGACTTTCCTTTCTTTAACAGCTTCTGAGTGTCCCACCTCACCAAAGAGAAAACGGAGAGCTGAGACTCTACTACAGATCACCCAAAAAATGAGTAAGAAGCCGGACTTCTTATTCACCAATTTTGTTGAGTTGTACGATCATTAATTGTCGTATGATTTAGATAGAGCAGGGGAATCATAGCCACGACTTGCTGATCTTAATCTCTACCCTTTCTCTTAAGCTGGGAAATACACCGGCGAACAGAAGAAATGCTGTGCAGACGGACTGAGGCGGAACAAACTGGGCTACACATGTGAACGGAGAGCTACATTCATTTTGGATGGTGCAGAGTGTGTCCAGGCCTTCCTGGACTGTTGTAAGGAGATCCAAAAAAACAAGGATGAGCAGGGAGACTTGTTGCTTCTGGCTCGCAGTAAGAACCCACTTTGTTCTTTACTTTTTTCTTTTTTCTTTACTTTTTTCTTTTTTCAAAAAAAAAACAATATTTAAAATTTAACTAAATATCAGCTTTATGGCACAAACTGTCCAGGAGCATTACAATGTTGCTTTTGAAGTCAGATGATCAACTCATTTTTTTATTTCCAGCATATACACACACAGAGATAATACTAATAATAAATATAGCTGCAAGAGGAGATCTGAGGGGCCGAGCACCTTTTGCAAGTAGTGTCCCCAGTGTGGTGCCTGGATCCCCAACAACACCGGAGTTGCAGAATGCCATTAAATGTGGCAGAAAAAAACTTGCAGAAACATGCATTTTTTTTTAAAGACAAATCGTCATAATAGTAACGTAAAGTACAAATTGCTTTTATTACTCTTTTAAAATTTTGAACTATTTTTATTCTTATACTTTATTTAAGTTGGCTGGAAAGTGAGGGGAAACAGTTTCGTTTCAGCCCCACGGTTGCTTCACTGCTCCACATTTGCAAATATATCACTATTTTAATGCTGCCAGGCTGGTTTATTTTATTTCTTGATAAGTGAATGTTTGACACTTGCCCAAGGCATGATTTGCACATATAATTGTTGTTCAGGTAAAGATGATGATGATGATTACATAAGCTCTGATGAAATAGTCACGCGAACACAGTTCCCGGAGAGCTGGCTGTGGGAGGACATAGACTTGCCAGCCTGTAAAGGAAATGTACCATGGTAAATACAATAACCCAAGATTATTTCTTTTATTTTAATTACAGCAGTCTGGAGGTAAATGGTAGTACTGACCTGATCTGCTGTTTCCCTTTCATTGTAGTGATACAGTAAGTCACACCTTGGACAAAAACTATCTAAAAGACTCTATTACTACCTGGCAGGTCCTAGCCATCAGTCTCTCTAAAACCCATGGTCAGTGCCACATCTTCTTTGCATGTCTAAAACATCTTGATGTAAACAGTGATAATATGTCTAAAAATCTGAAATAGACACTTGCAAGGATGCGCATATGATGGCAAATTTTAAAACATACATTTCTTTTTCCCTGCAGGCATCTGTGTGGCTGATCCCTATGAAATCATAGTAGCAAAACAGTTCTTCGTGGATCTCAAGTTACCTTACTCAGCAGTGCGCAATGAACAACTAGAAATCAAGGCTATTCTGCATAATTTCTCCGATAAGAAACAAAGGGTAATTTTTACTATTATTTGCAGTTCTACCTATAAATTTGTCTTTTACAGAATATGGTTCAGTTCATGGAAACAGGTTATTGCAGTGTGTAATGTTGCTATGTTGCTGTCTCATAGCTCTAAGGTTCTCGGTTTGATCCTGAGTTCAGATTAATGTCTGCTTGGAGTTTCTGTGTATGTTCTCCAAATGGGTTCCCACCTCCAAAGAACATGCCTTGTCTGTGGATTGGCTATACTAAATTCCCCCCAAGTGTGCATGGGTATGTGCACACTATCCTGTGATGGACTGATTTCAAACCCAGAGTCTATTTCTGCATCATGCCCAACATCCCCAGGCTCTGGATCCACCTGCACCATGACCGGGCTAAACTGTTTACTGAAGCTGTTTAATTGAAATCGGTTCAGTTCAGCCACTTAATCGACTTCACAACTCACACTAAAGCCTGCTTCCTAACAAGTTAACCCAATCTCTGTTTTGTACTGATGCTGAGGACATCTGTCTAACTTCCTGTGCCCACCAGGTGCGTGTGGAATTCTTGGAGACTAAGCATATTTGCAGTGCAGCCAGCAAAAAGAACAAATACGTTACCATAGTTAACATTGAAGGCAAGTCCACCAGAGCCATCCCATATGTCATTATTCCCATGGAACTAGGGGAGCACCAGATAGAGGTGAAGGCTTCAAGTGCAACACTTGATGATGGAGTAAGGAAAAAACTGAAGGTGGTGGTGAGTATCATCAGATTATATATCAGTGATTTATACCAGACAGGATTAGTGAAAATCCTTAACAAGAAGTGGGCTGCATTTTAAATGATTGGTTATATGCAGCCAAAAAAAAACATAGGAATGGCATAGACTTTAAACATAGAACTTTATACAAAAACAAATATTATAAGATACCATGAAGTCAAATGCAATGCTTAGATCAACATAAGATCCATCAACATAAGGTCTGAAACGTTATCTTTTTTTTTTTATCAGTCCGAAGGTGTGCTGACTGAACTCCCAGAACAAAATTTGGAACTAAATCCCTCTCGAGTACCTGGTGAGATTATCTATATTCCTACACCTATATTCCATACCCAATCAACAGCAAACACTTCTCCTTATTTATTTGTCAGCATTTATTCTGCACATACTGGTTTTCCATTTTTAGGTGAATCAATAAGTTTCCATTTCATTGTTTCTCTTGTTCTTTCTGTGTTTTTGGAACAAAAGGTGGCGTTCAGGTTGTGCATTTGAAGACTGATGTACCAAGTGGGCAGATTCCAAACACTCCTGCACAAACTTACATCACTGTGGCTGGTAAGAAGAAATTCCAACACATCAATATATGCCAATATGGACCAATACAGGTTTTGTCATCTAAGATCCATTTTTATTGTCATCCCCATCATATACTCATATATAGTATACTCATATTTATTTTATTGACAAGATGACAAAGTTGTTACCAAACTTGGCAGTAGTACAGGGAATCAGAAAGTTAAAGATCTAAGAAGTTGTTACAGGGGTGTCTGGGCTATTTTTATTCATAGCTGCCTGGCAGACAAGTAGGTTTAACAGGTTTAATCAGAAAAATACTCTTCTCCTTAAGGGGCATATGCAAAAAAAAAAAAAAAAAAAAAAGTTGGCTTCATTTGGCATGTGTTAAAATTGAACACAGTCAACTATAAAGAATGTTTCCGAGTCCCACTGCTTGTTGCACTCTACATATAGTCCAAGGTGCAATCTTGCTGATCGTTCAACGATGTTTTTAATAGGTAGATTCATTTTTGTGGACACTGTACCGCCTTTCCTGATCCAAGAACATGCATGTATGTGGAAACACTGATATAACTGAGCAAAAAAAAGTTTGACACAAAATCATCATATAAATCTCCTGCTTACTACTAGAAGAGTTTTCAGATGACTTGGATTGATGCATAGATTTAAAAGGCAATCACTGAAATGAATTAACACAATAATCATAAAGTGATTATTATTTACAGCATTTGGCAGATGCCCTTATCCAGAAAGATCTCATTTATACAGCTGAGAGGTGTTAAGGGCCAGCTGCAGCTTGGTGGGGCTGGGATTTGAACTCATAACCTTCCGATCAGTAGTCCAATGTCTTAACCATTATTATAGTGTAGAGTCTGATTATTATTGAAAAAGGACAGCCATTTTCCATGTTGTGTAAATAGGCTAGCAAGGTGATTTGGTCGTAACTGTAATACCTTTGAAACAGTTCTTTTCTACATCATCATTCACCAGTTATCAGTAGGCTTGCACCTACAGTGGATATAAAAAGTGTACACACCCCTGTTGAGATTGAATGAGATTGAATGTGATTGCTTCATTCTGAGCACACTTATACAGCCAGGTTAGTTAGTTTATCCTGAAATAAATGATTGATTTCACTTATGAATCAAAGTCATATTGTATTGTGGCATATTCAGATGGATTATCAATTCCTAATCTAATTGTTGCCTTAGGAATCAAAATCATATTGCAAACAGAAAATAAAAATAGCACTAAACAAACTTAGCTATCTTTTACATGCAATGTGAGGACAGAACACCACATTTTGTAGCTAAAGCTTTGGCAAAGGACTTGTCGACTTCTTAGAGGATGAAAACTTGTGTTAAAGTAAAAGCTGTTTTAGAAGAGGACAATAATCTTTATACTTGTTTAACACTATTACTTGTAGTAACACACTTAACTAGTCAAGTAGCTCAACATATGCCATTATATTATGTTAGCTACCACTTTGTAGCCTACAAAGTGTTCGGGCAACCAGGACATGGGATTGGGCAACACGGTAAAGATTTTACTTGGCTAGCTAAATAATATATTATTTGTCCACTCCTGAGTTACCACAGTTAGAGGGGTGCTTATTTTCTTCAATCATTCTAGTAAATGGAGATGCTGCTGGTCTTGACTGTCTCCACAATGGAACTCTCAATGTCCAGTGGCATCTTCTGAATTTAGCAATCCACATTAACACAGAGATTGGATTAAAAAATACCCACAATCTGTTCCACTTTCTCTCTGCATGCTAAGTCATGGGTCAGCAGTGTAAAAAGCAGTACAGTCCAGTAGTACTGGAGGTTCGGTTCAGCATTCTCATGTAAAGATCTTTTTTGTCCAGATGTATGAGGGCCAGGTGAAAAGCAGAGGATACATTAATACCTTAGACTGGTTGGGGGCAATGTGCATGCTAGAATGGGGGGCAGAAACTTTGTGTGGTTAATTATTAGTCTTCTAAAGCATTACAACAAGGGAGAATGGGGTCAGTAGACAATGTGCCTAAGAAGGTGGCCATGAGACTGGACCATTATGGAGTTTGACCAGGGACTCTTCAAAAGTGCAGTAGATTCCCGTTTTGGTAATGGTACAGTCTCACCATGACAAACGCGATCACATGACCAGCATGCGCATATATTTTCTTTGAGTCTTACTCTTCTTCTTTGCTTTTTTTTGGCAGATTGTAATACCAGCTTGCAAGGTGCATACTGCCACCTAGTGTGCAAGTAGACAAGTTGTGTTTGACATTTAAAAAATCCCATCAAATGTAATCTTTGAGGGGCACCTGGGTTGGTCCATCAGATTTTTTGGGGGGCCAGTGCTATCACTGGAATACACACTCCCATGCACCATCACCACCACCACGACCATCCACCCCCCCCAACCCCCCCATACCCCTGACCTATATATATTTATAGAGAGAAACCCTTGTAGAACAATGGTAGAAAGAAGGGCTCTCCACATATCAATTCTCTTCTCCTTTCTACTCCCTTTCCTCTGCAGCTTTTTTTTAACTATTTTACGATGAACCCAGGACTGAGAGCAGGTGGGAACTATCATAGTCCACCTCCCATGATTATTTTGTAATTGTATACTTTTGTATTTTACCCTTTTTCTTTGTAAGGCCATAGGCATTCACAACAGGTGTTACCTGCTTATACATCCTAACAACCATCTGACTATTCATGTATTTACTTACAGGTCAGGAGGTGAGTCAGACAATCGAACAGGCCATCAGTGGAGACTTCATGGGCCGTCTGATTATACAGCCCAGTGGCTGTGGAGAGCAGAACATGATCCATATGACACTGCCCCTTATTGCTACACACTACCTAGATACCACCAAGCAGTGGGAGAAAGTTGGCCTGAGCCGACGTAGTGAGGCTGTCCAGCACATCCAGACAGGTGAGAAAATTCTTCCCAAACACTATACACAAATTTATAAGGTTGAGTAAGGACACAAATGTGCCAGTTTAAAAGTATAACAAACAGTAATGGGCCATTTTGCTCATCAAGCTTTTCTCATCATCTGTCATATTTTATGGATTAACAAGCTGGAGGCATTTCTTTTTAAGTTTTACTTCCCTGAATTGAAGACATCGCTTCCCCTCCACCTCCTTCAGAAACAGTGCAATAAACACTAATGTCTTTCTTCTCCAGTCCTGCTCTGCTCTCAGGAATATTTCTCACTTCTTTTTTTAATCCTTTCTTTTTTCAATCCTGGACATGTGAGGCATTAATACTACCTGCTGTGCCACTGGGCCATGCTAGAAGATTAGGGTCTAGCTCTGGGTAGCCAGTGTTTCTGGTGTTCAGAATGGGCCCAGAGTGTGTCAGTATTATCTGGATCCACAGCTTAGATCTACTAAAGTGTTGGTACCTTTAGTTTTTAAGCTTTTTTAGGAGCTTTTAAATCCATTTAGAATGGATGAAAGTTGTTTTTTTAAAAATAAGAAATTAGGGTAGTATCTAATTATAGTTAAAGTGTGGCTTGGTGCTTGTATCAGGAAGTATGTATGCAAAAGTCTCCCCTATTTGCACTGGTAAAACTAAGCAAATTAATCTTCTTTCCCTCCCTCTCTTAGGATATACACGACAACTTACATTCCGTAAAGATGACGGTTCTTATGGAGCATGGAAACATACACCTAGCAGCACATGGTAAAAGAGACCAATCAAATTTTGAGTAATTGATAAATTCTTAAACACTATTCAATCCTAGGTCATATTTTGACTGCTTGTTTTCTCCATGATAAAGGTTGACAGCATATGTGGCCAAAGTCTTCGCTCTGGCTAGTGACCTAATTAGCATAGACGACAATGTCCTCTGCAGTGCCATCAAGTGGTTGATTCTGAATGCACAGATGCCAGATGGCACATTTAGAGAAAATGCTCCAGTGTATCATGCAGAGATGGTTGTAAGTTGAGCTTAGATTTGTTTTCTGTCTGAAATTAGTGAAGAAACGTTAAATCTCTTATTTCTGTGAAATCTGGTGTGCCTGTAAAGAGTTTTCTGTGCAATTCCAGGGTGATGTCCGAGGTAAGGATGCTGATGCGTCTCTGACAGCATTTGTGCTGATTGCCCTGCAAGAAGGAAACCATCTCTGTGAAAAATTAGTCGGAGTACGTCAACTTATGTCACATCATTAAACTGCATGTGTGCCAATGCAATCAAATATGCACACCAGCTTTTGTATAATTCTGCTTTTACCTTCTCTGTCATTTAGAGTCTTCCAGAGTCTTCCAGGAAGGCCACTGCATATCTGGAACGTAGGCTCCCCTCTTTGACCAATCCTTATGCAATTGCAATGTCTTCCTATGCCTTGGCCAATGTTGGCAAGTTTAACAGAGATCGCCTGCTGCAGTCTTCCTCTGGAGGTCAGGAACTCTTAAATTCATATTAATTCAATACTTTAGGAAGCTTATTTCAATTTCTTTCTATATCTTGTGCACAGACGGTGCTTACTGGCAAGTTGCTGGAGGACATCACTTCTCTCTGGAGGCAACAGCATATGCCTTGCTGGCTCTGGTAAAAGTAAAGGAGTTTGATGCAGCAGGAAAAGTCGTTCATTGGCTTAATAGGCAGAGTAGTCCGTATGGGGGTTATGGCACCACCCAGGTAAGTTTTTCTTGTATTTTCTGTAATTTACTGAATATGCTGAACTTTTTTGTGTTTGTTTAAAATTGAAGCTGGCTTTGAAGTAGTACTCTATATTTTCTGTATCTGAATCTGTAACATTACTGGGGTCATGCATCTTTGATATGGAAGAAAGTGAAAGTAACAATTTAGTCTTCAAAATTCAGTAAACCAACATCCTTTGTTCTTCTTTATAAATGTAAATACATTTGTTTCACTCGATTGAATCAATTTAGTCATAAGATAAAGTGTTGACAGAAAGTTATTTCAATCTGAGATTGTACTGAATTGTCTCTGCATTTTATATGTCAACTAGGCAACCATCATTGTGTTCCAAGCAGTGGCTGAGTACTATAAGCAAGTAAGGGATCATCAGAATTCAGACTTGGATGTGGAAGTGAGCGTGAGTGGACGAAGTCGAAACATCAGATGGACGTTCAACAAGAACAGTGCACATCTTACACGCTCTGACAAGGTTATTTTCAGTCAAAAGGAAAAAAATATTTATTATGTTTTATTGATCAGATATTACAGACATTTGGTATTATGGAAAACACAGATTAAAAGCTAGAGTGCATAAAAAAAAAAGATCCGCCAGCTCGCTTGCTACTATTGGTATGTGCTGTGTTCTGATCTCACTAAATGACGCATTAGCAATTCATGAACACAGTGGTGCTGGATCACAGTAAAGCGGTCAATCCAAACAGTCAATGCTATGTAGCACACTTGTCTAAAGTTAGCATAGTAACTAAAAGACTAGCTCTTGCTAAAGGATAAAGGTTTTCTGTGATATTCATGTTGAACAAATAGTGATAAAAATTTCTGTAATAATAAGGAAACCTTGATAATACAGTGGATATAAAAAAGTCTACAAACCCATATTAAAATGGCTTTTGTGATGTAAAAAACTAAACTAAGATAAACCATGTCAGAACTTTTTTCACATTTATTGTGAAACTGCAACATATAAAAATCAAGTTTGAAGTGTTTCAGAGAAAAAAAGAAAAACAAAAAATACCTATACCCAGCTTGCATAAGTGTGCATACACTTTTATAATTGGGAATGTGCCAGTGTTCAGAATCAACCAATTGCATTCAAAATCATGGAAAAAACACAAATTAGTATATACCTCCCCTCAATTAAAGTGACTAATTAACCCCCAAATAAAGTCCAGTTGTTCCTATAGGATTTTCCTGACATCATCCTGGTTACATCCAAATGGAAAAGATATGGGCTGCAAAGAGCTTAGGTAGGTAGCAGGTACGGGATCTCATTGTTGAAAAAGGAGAGGGTCACAAAGAATTTCCAAGGCATTGGATATACCATGGAACACTGTAAAGACAATCAAAAAGTGAAGAAAATATGGCACAACAGTGACATTACTAAAAACAGGCCGTCCCTTTAAAATTGATGAGAAGACCAGGAGAAGTCTGGTCAGGGAGGCTGCCAAGAGGCCTACAGCAACATTAAACATTAAAAGAATTGCCGCAATTTCTGACAAGTAAAGGTTGCTCCCTACATGGGACAACAATCTCCCAAATTCTTCATATGTCTGGTCAAGACGGAAGAGCCAAGCCTGGCTACAATTTGAAACAATGTGGAACAATGTGTTATGGTCTGAAGAGAACAAAGTTGAACTTTTTTGGCCATAATACCAAAAGATATGTTTGGCACAAAAAAAAAACCAGCACATCACCAAAACAACACCATCCCCATGGTGAAGCATGGAGGTGGCAGCATCATGCTTTAGGGCTGCTTTTCTTCAGCTGGAACTGGGGCTTTAATCAGAGAGGTGGGAATCATAAATAGCTCCAAATGGCAGTCAATTCTGGCACTAAACTGAAGGTTTTTGCTAAAACATTTATGATGAAGAGGAATTTCACCTTTCAGCATGACGATGACCTGAAGCAAACCTCCAAATCAGAAAAGGAATGGCTTCACCAAAACAAAATCATGATTTTGAAATGGTCCAGCCAGAGTCCAGATCATATTCCAATTGAAAATCTGTGGGGTGACCTGCATAGGAGATGCCCAGCCAGTGTGACAGAGTTGCTAAGTAATGCTATATCAAGATGTTCCAAATGGATTGACTCTTACCCAAAAAGACTGAATGCCGTGATAAAATCTAAAGGTGCTTCAACTAAGTATTAGTTTAGGGGTGTGCACACTTATGCAACCAGGTCACTGTATATTTTTTCACTTTAATTTATAGGTTGCAATTGTGCAAGAAAGGTAGAATGTGTTCTGAAATGATTTACCTTGGTTTCTTTTTTTTTTACATCACAGAAACCTACCATTTTAACAGGGGTGTGTAGACTTTATATCCACTGTACATATCTCTCAGTTTGCTGACATCCCAAAGCATATGCTACCATTCTAAATAGTGTCATTACACCAATAATGTCAGATTTAGGCATCCTAATTAGTGTGCATAATGTGGTTTGGGAATACTCATCACATTCATCCATGACGTGGAGAAGAGCACAGCACAACCTACATTACAATATGCTCTTCCACCTGTTACTCACAATAGCTATAACAATCTACAATAACAACAATACAACAATAACAATCTATCTTTCAGCTTTTCCCTTCAGGGGTCGCCACAGCGAATCATCACTCTCCACCTATCCCTATCTTCTGCATCCTCAA
>JAKKZN010000026.1:14333065-14344207 GCA_033441825.1 Pangasius elongatus | reverse complement strand
AAGAAAGATATCACCTTCCACCACGATAATGACAAAAAGCACAAATCCAAGTCAACGAAGGAATGGCTTCAGAAGAACGGAGATCTTGCACAGGAGATCCCCCACAATTTGATAGATCTGGAGCATTTTTGCAAGGAAGAGTGGAATAAAATTGTCGAATCAAGATGGGTTAATTGTTAGACTGTTAGCTAAAAAGACTAAGTGCTACAGTATTAGTTAAGAGGTGTGTATACTTATGCAAATGATTATTGCAAGTTTCTTTCTTTTTCTTTTTTTCCCTCCTAAAACATTTCTATTTGTTTTTCACTTGAATGATGTTGGTCTCTATTTCACGTTAAAAGTGGGAATCATCTGACATGATTTATCTCGGTTTTCTTTTTTACATCAGAAAAACCTGCAATTTTAACAGGGGTGTGTAGACTTTTTATATCCACTCTAATTAAACATTTAACACCCTGAAGTTGATTATTTTCTAATAGTAGCACATCCCTTTTATTAAACACAATAGAAACACAAATCCTTTTTATCCGTTGATAGTTACAGCCGATGTTTTTTTCTTACACGTGCATCAGTATGTTGCAAGTTGTTGAATAGCGGCATGTGTTGACATGCACCACTTAAAACCATGTAAGTGGTGTGACAAGCATCTGTCTTTCACACACGGTCATGCAAACTCAGTATTTCTTAACATCTCATAACATTTATTAAAACTGTGTGTGTTTCAGGCAGTGAAATGGTGGAAGCTGAGAGGAGGGGTATTCATATAGTGACATCACCTTACACCATCCACTTCACCAGAACTCCCAATTATTTCAAACCTGGAATGCCTTTTAGCTTCATGGTACATGCCAGATCAATTCCATTCAACTATGTTTTTATAGTGCTTTTAACAACTGACATTGTTCTCAAGCAGCTTTAGAGAAATCTGGACTCAGATTTAGATCCCTAATGAACAAGCAAGAGGCAACGGTGGCAAAGACACGAGGAAGAAAGCTTGATAGGACTTGCAGACTTAAAAGAAAACATGTCCTCTTCTGAGTGACACCGGGTCGTGAGATTATAAATCATTAAGTACACTGGTGTAGAGGAGTCAGGACAAACAGAAAGAGTACTGAGAGGATTTTGTAGTATATGTTTGTCCTGACTCCTCTACACCTGTGTACTGTAATGATTGTAATCATATGCCATGTAGGGCCTGTGATTTAAGATTTAAGAGTCGGCTTAAAAAGCAGCTTCAGTCAATTTTGCCACACTCAGATTATGCAAACTACCTGCCTCCGAGGTTGCCGAGAAGGAACGTGTAAAGAAAATGTGCTCATTATTTATGCTGTCTCCTCTGTTTCTTCTCTTTCTCACTATCTAAATAAAAGTTTCCAGAAGAAAAGGCACTCACCCCTACGGTATCTTGGCAGCTATACAGGACACAATAAGCCAGCAATATGCAAAATAGGAATGTCTGATATCATTGGTAGTATGTCACCAGAATCTGGAATATATATTTACATATATACAGTTTACACAATTATTACCTTTTTACAAAGTTAGCCTAATGTTGGACTATACAAAGTTCAATAGCTGGCATATAGCTTAAAATCAAGTAACAAAAGCTAGCATTACGATTTGTTATCCAAAGTTCAAAGGTGAAATAAAGCTGAAAATTGACAAAACACAAAGCTAGCATAAGGTAGATGCCTTTATGTCTCCGGGGAAGGGTCTAAAAGTCTGAGACCCAGGTGGGTCCTGACATTTTCTTTTTTCATTTAAAATCGGAAATGAATAGAAGGTTTGTTACTGAATCTGATAATACCTACTTCCTGTCAAGGGTTAGACGAATCTTATCTTTGCCTACTATGTTCTACTTTTTACAAGACATCAAATATATGAAGTGAACAAATCAACACACACACACACACGGTTTAGGTTCTGTGCTGTCATTCATTTCATGTAGATGTTTGAGAAAACGCATAGGTGCAGTTGCCTCGCACCTCCAGGGCTGGGGGTTTGATTCCCGCCTCTGCCACTTGTGTGTGTGTGCGTGTGTGTGCGTGTGTGTGTGGAGTTTGCATTTTCTCCCTGTGCTTCTGGCATTTCCTCTGGGTCTTTCCTCCCCCTGTCAAAGACATGTGTTGACAATTTCCAAATTGTGTGATTGTCCCCTGCCTTGTGCCCCAAGTCTCCTGGGATGGGCTCCAGGCTCCCTGCAACTCTGTATAGGATAAGCGTACAGCAAATGGTTGGATGTTTGAGAAAAGAGAGCAGTTGTCTGAGTAACTAAAACAAATGTGTAGTGAGAGAGATCATTTGCCATGGCATAATTCATGATGGTGACTGAATAATGTGTTTTATGTTGAGTTTAAGGACTCCAGTGCTCATTTAAATGCATTAAATTTCGTATGAAGTCATTTAGCAAAGAGAGTTTTGTGTCATTTCCTGTCTCTCAGGTGTATGTATCGAACCCTGATGGGACACCAGCAAAACGTGTTGACTTGCTGCTGGCTCCTGATATTAATAGACGGACTATGGACAATGGCATGGCCATGTTCACCATAAACACTGTTTCAAAAGACAGTGTGATAAATATCACAGTAAGCTTCACTTCTACACGCCTCATTTTTTATTTATTTTTATCTCAACCTGCTGACACTCATCTATCACTAGTGTAGGTTGCAAATGAGACATTTACTGTGTTATTTGAATTATTTTGTCAGCTTACAGTTAAGGCAGAAATTAATTGGGTTGTTACAGGAAGAACCAATTTGGATAAATTGCATTTATAACATAAATTGCTTTCTCATGAACTTTGTTTTATTTTTATTAAATGGATTTTTCTCACTTTTTTGTACAGTCATGACCACATTATGCAGAAGGCTTTAAGCCCTGCAGGAACGCATCATCTGAAAGTCCCCATGTAAATGATGTCCAAGCACACTTTTTGTCTTTCAAGCGCAGGCAACTTTATTTACTGTTAAAGTGGAATATTAGATGATATATGGTAAAAAAAAAAAAAAAGGGTTAACACACACTGGTGCCAGTTAAAGAGTGATTCTTAAATGAAATGAGTCTGTTTTCCTCATGCACTCTTTGCCTTAAGCATTACTATATTCCAACAAAGGTAAAGACGAATGATGAGAAAATTAATACCAGGAAGGAAAGCCAAGCGGTTAACTCGTTGACAGTCCATGCCTATGATTCTGCCTCCAAAAACTACCTGCACATTGGCTTACCTACTGAACAGTTGAATATTGGAAAGCAGTTATACATCCCAATGAATATACATACATCTCCTCCTGGACATAAAAACCACGAAATTACTTATATGGTATGTAGTTAATTGTATATTCTCACAAACGAACAGTTGCATTTGGTCATTATAATGTCTTGAATATTTGTTTCTATCATATGTATTATCACCTATTTTTTCCAGATCATAAGTAAAGGGCAGATTGTGCATGCCTTAAAGCTGAAGAGAGATGATAATCCTGTGATGAAAATAGCTCTGACTATCACCAAAGACATGCTTCCTTCATTTCGAATGGTGGCGTATTACCACATAGGAGACCGCGAGGTTGTTTCTGACTCCATCTGGGTTGACGTGGAGGACACATGCATTGGAACGGTTAGTTTATTATTATCCTGTTTTTAACAGTAAAGCGGCAAAGATGTAATTAAAAAGCAGCCATACAACATACATGACTGAGGATATCAGATGAATGTTCTTTCTGGCTTTCACAGGTTTGTGAGATTATTTGAGAAGATTGCTATTTTATAGTAATTTATACCACAGTGCTGTTGAATTCTGGATTCTGATTGGTCAGAAGGTGTTGGTTAGTTTTCTATAACAGCAGCCCTGACAGTAGCACATAAACTGATAGAAGTTAATAACAAAAAAATAAGGAAACCTAAAGATACAGCTTTGCCTCTGACAGTTACAATGTGCTAACACTGGAGACTCCTTCCATAAATGTTACACCAGTATGTGGATGGAATGACAATAAACATCTGCATGACCTGATTAAAACATTACCTTGTACTAAAATTTAATGATTAAGATTGTTGATGTCGGGGGGTACATAAAAACAGAGGCATCTTCTCAGTCATAAAATAATCGAGTTTATTAGTCACATGAGTCAACTCTAAGGTAGTAGCATAGCAATTGTTAATGTTTTCCTTTTTTTCTAATGCATCAAGCTTCAAGTGGAACTAGAGGATGCTAAACCAGCTTATGCACCTGCTGATCCAATTCAGCTAAAAATTACTGGGAATCCAAGGACAAATGTTTTTCTGGTAGCTGTGGATAAGGGTGTCTACGTCCTCAACAACAAAACCAGACTCACTCAGACCAAGGTGAGTAATTACCACCAGGCGCAGGGGTAGCCTGGGCATTGATTAAGTTAAAATAGGCTGATTCGGTCTGGGCTAAAGAAATCACTGTGTGTTCACATTAGCAAAGTGGAGAACACAGAATTCAAAAACATGTTAAAATTACAGCGAGCTGTGTGACTCACAGTGCAGCTAGCTAACAGATGAATGGGAAATAAAGAGCTCTGTGCTTCAGACACGCCCCCCTGGATTTCAGTTATAGAACTTTTACGTTGTAATGAATGTTGAATGTTTTAATCAATTGGAAATCAAAACCTAAGGCACACATTCAGGCAATGCTTTCCTTTGCTATATTGAAAATGTATCATATCAAGGCACCAATGTATCATTTCTTATCCTTATACTCCTACTAGCTAATTACCTTGCAATATGTTATTACATTATATTAACTACTACTTTTTAATCCAGTCAGTTTCCAAAACTGGGACACCAGAGCTTTTACTTTCCCAGTGGTCTAGCTAATAGATTTATGATTTGTCCACCCCTGATGCTATAATAATTAACCTTGTAGGTGAATATTTCTGAAACCATGATGGCACATGCCAATTGCTGAATATGGTGCTTTCATTGTGCACCAACAGATCTGGGACGTTATTGAGAAGCAAGACATTGGCTGTACAGCTGGCAGTGGTAAAGACAGTATGGGGGTTTTCTATGATGCAGGTCTGCTGTTCATATCAAATACTGCAGGAGCCACTGCTGAGCGAAGAGGTATGGTAAAGCTTTTACAGTACATTTAGACAATTATTATGCTAAAAATAGCTTTTCTAATCTGATTGCTTGTTAAGGAACCTAACACTCTTCTACTTAGGGATTATTAAACAGTATGTGGTTTAAAAAAAGAGAAGCCATTCCATAGTTGGTTGCCATGGTATTCCAGGTGGTTGCTAGGATGTAGGTGGGCTGGGCAGTCCCCTTTTAATTATCATCAATGTATGTTTATTGACAAGTTGTTAAATCGTACAGGAATTAGAAATCTACACCAATGAAAAATAATAACATTTCATAGAAAATCAGATAAGAATAGTCTTGTGCTTTGCGTTGCAATGTACAATCACTAAAAAAAAAAAAAACATTTGTGTCAAGTGTCAAGTTATATTTTACACAACATAACTTGACACTTGACACAAATGAAATGAAAACTGTGAAAGTCTAAAGATGAATGAGTGGGAAAAAGGTACAAAAAAACATCCATACCATGTGACTACAGCAATACATCTCCTTCAAATAAGTTCTTCAGTAGTTTTGGCATAAGAACAAGAACATGAGCACAAAGTACTCTTCTAATCAACATCTACCTGATAGTGATCCGTCACCCTTCTTACCCGATGCAGTTATTTCTGACAATGGAATTATGATTATTTTTCCTGCATTGAGATAACAATGGTAGCCATGAAACTAGCCTTAGTGACCTGGTGACACTTAACTACCTTTCAAATCTCATAAGAATATTGAAAAAAATCAAAGGTACAGTGGTTGGGTTTCATTAAATTTCATACAAATAAAATGATTTTAAATGGCACGAAAGCTAACTTAACCTTTTTTTAACTTTTTTTTATTACATTGATTCATGTGATTTGTTACAAATTTGCAAGTGTGAGACCATGTCCTTCAAGATGGTGGTACTTATGAAAATATATATACAGTAAAACAGATATTTCCCCCCTCTGTTTATCTTTGCATTGGTGAAGACACATCCTGCACACCTGATCCAAAAAGAAAGCGGCGTGCCATCACCAAATCACAAATCATAAACAAATTGGGTTAGTATAATTTATAAAACCATTAGACTTGATACAGAGTTAAATTTAGAAAAAACAGTATATAATATATAAAGTTTAAGATCTAGCTATATTTAAAGATTTATCTATCTTATCTTTTTCACATGGTGACCCATTTTTCACTGCAGTAAGTGAGTACAATGACACACTGAAGCAGTGTTGCAGGGATGGAATGGTGGACAACTTTCTAGGTTACACCTGTGAGCGAAGATCCGAGTATATTGAGGATGGAGCTGAATGCCGCCAAGCCTTCCTGCATTGTTGCCAGAAACTTGCTGATTTAAAAAAAGAAGCTGTACAGGGGGAGCTGCACTTTGCAAGAAGTAAGGGGTTTTTTTTCTTTCTATTTTAGCATTATAACATTTTACAATGTGTTTTGAAAAAAAATGAAAAATTAATTTCAAAGACAGTCGCCATAGACAGGCAGGTGATAAAGATGGAAAGAGAAGTTTAAATGTGATGACTGAGTGATGGTAAAAAAAAGTGTTTTATAGCAGGATATTGTCAATAAAAACCACATAGAGAACTGTTGCGGTTTCTGAAGACCCAAGCAAGTCATAAAGGTTAAGGCCTCTGCATACTTAATGCTTAATATTTAATGAGAGGCCACTTTCAGCATTAGAGGAGGATTGATGTTGGATCGCGAACTCACTGGTGTGCGATCTTGTTTGCTAAATAGTTCATTTAACAATTACCTAGCTTTAAATAGATAACATAAAGAAGTTACGGCAGCTGCTATGTGAATATAGAGCAATGGGTCACAAAAATTCAGTAGTAGCAAATCAAATGCTAATGTGTTATTGTTCCTGTTTACGTTTAAAAATTAGGGGTGTATTTTCAATCAATTAAAACATTCAACATTAGAGAAGTACAATAACTGAAGCTTCATGGTATTTGTGTGATCTAAAGATCTCACAGACCTTGGCATCTAGCATTAGCTAGCTAGTTGCCTGATGTAGATATTAAGCCGGCTACGTAGTTTGTTAAAGTAATGTAAATTAGGTATGTTATCTAACTAGTAAGCTAAGCCTGTTAAATTCTTAGTTAGCAGGCCAGTTTCACTGCTATCATAGTTACCTACCTACCTGAGATGAAATAGATGGTGCAAAGATGGGCATTTTTAATTAGCTCCTCAGATGAATTATCCCTCCTAAATACCTGTAACCTGTTGGCTTGGAAAGATGTCTGTTTCAATAGTACACACTAAACCCAAAGGTTTATGATTCAGACACAGCAGAATGTGAAATATTAGTGAACCGATTTTGGCTTGGTCTCAAAATTCACAATAATCTTCGCCTTTGTTTTTGCAACCAGGAGGCGTGGCTGACGTCACAGTGACATTTATCACTCAGGGGTCTATATGATGCACCATATTGTTATGCCACTAATAGTAATAAGAATAATAGGAACCATTCATAAAATTTTGTGATATATGTTAAATGTAATATATACAACATTTTTTATATTATTTAAGGTGAAGAATCAGAGGTAAATGAACTGTCTGATAACATTGAGTCACGCTCAAGTTTCCCTGAGAGCTGGCTGTGGGAGACAAAAGAGATTTTCAACTGTGAAGAAAATGAGAAATGGTCAGTAGGAAATTATTTGTGCACTGCAGTTTTACTGGCACTTTTCATACAACTGAGCAAAAGTAATATTGTTTATAATGTTAATAATACAATAATATTTGCCAAAAAATGTTTCTTTAGGTTTTCTTTCCAAGAGCAGGCATTCCAATGTCACAATCTAATATTAAAGAGCTCAGACTCTCAGTGAACCCAGAGAAGAGCTCCCTAACACCAAGCAAGCCTTAACATTCATCAGCCTTTGCTAGATTTATTATGTGTGCTGCCCATCCTACTGTGTGGCAGATATTATTATGCAAGCCAGTCAGTCTCAGCCAGGCAACCACATAATCACAAATGCCATGTGCTCATGTTTGTTTTGGTTTCTGTTTTGATGCACCTCCCCTTTTAGTCAACAGCTTATTACCCAAATATATTGATCTGTTTTTTTTATTATCCTTTGATTAATTTGTCTAATTTGTCCATAAGTCTGAGTAATGTTTTCTGAGTAAAATGCCTCACTTTTACCAGTTCTCCTGATTCTGTATGGATTGTTGGATTTACCGGTAGTAAAACCCTATACAGAGCACTCACACCTGCATTCTTCCTCATCTCACTGCACATTACACTTGGACTGATGACAACAGCTGTATTTAGTGATCCCCCTAGGCTTAATAACAGCATTTCAGAAGATTCCAGATGAAGGTTACCCTGCAACTGGACCCCAAACTATCTCAATTAAGTGAGTCAGTTGTGACCGGAGGTTTGTGGACACCCAACTGTAGGGTCAGAACACATCAACCAGTGGCGAGTGGTTCATCTGTACCTGAAATTCCTCTTGTAGGCTCTTAGATGATTTCCCATGAACAGTTCTTTCTGCCTGCCACAGCATCTCCTGAGGTGGGACCACTCACGACTGGTCTGACTTCCCACTCTCTCCAGGATTCAGCAACTAGGCCACACTTGTGTCCTACTTGTGGTTCCAAGATGACTGACAAGGATTTGGTTCCAACTGCTGCTTTAGAGAGATTTGGCATGCTCAACCAGGCTGCCTGTGTCTGTGGGTCTGACCACTTGGACTGAATAACTTTGGACTGTGATCCAGCAGTCCAGGAAATACAACTGAATGCAAGGGCCCCTAGTATATGTGTTTTCTAAGGGGAAGGTGACCCCTTACAAGCCTGACATGGACATTATTGAATTTTTTGCTACCAAATTTTATTATGTTAGTAACATAAGTGACTAAAAACCAGAAATATTCCTTGCACTGACTTACTAGTCTAGTTTGAAGTGCTCTGTTGTTATAGCAAAATAGTCCATTTTTATTGCTGACTTCCTGCACTAGTGCAGTCTTGATACTTCAAAATATTAACGCAAAAAAATCTGTCTTTGAAATGTTTATATTAATTGGATGAATTAATGAATGAAACACAAGAGGAGATTGTGAGTTTCTCTCATGACCCCATTTGTAAAGCAAACAACCCCACATGGAACACACGCAACCCCTAGTTTGGAAACCCCTGCTTTGAAGTGTATGTGGCAGCAGTCTCAGAGCAACACAGCACCATGGATGGTCTCTCTGTAGAGTACCCTAGGCAGATTATTCCTTTCTAAAGGGTATGAGGTGCCTTCACTCACCACAGTTTTCTAGGAGCCTGGGGCATTCCAGTAATACTGGAGTCATTTAGAGACCATCCTCATAAGCCAGAGATTGAAGTTGAGTTTAAGCAGGTCTCCTTGAGGACTGTCTTCTTGCTAGCAATCACTTCAAGCTAAAATAGCTGTGGAATTGCACACTCTGGCAGTAAATTTCTCTTGCATGAATTGGTGACCAGTCTATTATTCTACCCAAGGTCATATTACCTAGTTTATCACCAATCTGATGACCTTCAGTGTAAATCTGCAGAGGATTCCCTGCTATACAGTGTGTGCAGTTAGAAGTAGTGCAATAAAACACTTTTATTAGGGAACCTCAGATGACCACCAGGGTCCTTGTCTTTTGGAACCTGTGCTTGATTGGTGAGGAGATTCTGGGGAATGATTGTTGAATGATGGCTCAAGTACATAGCAAACATTTTATTGTATTTATATATTTACTTTTGCTCATTTTCTTGAAGGATGCCGTTGTATATATGTGGCATGCGAAAGTTTGGGCACCCCTGGTCAAAATTTCTGTTAATGTGAACAGTTAAGCAAGTGGAAGATGAAATGATCTCCAAAAGGCATACAGTTACAGATGGCACATTCCCTTTACATTTTAAACAAAATCCTTTTATTTATTTTCATCTTTTACATTTTCAAAATAACAGAAAAGGAAAAGGGCCCACAGCAAAAAGTTGGGCACCCTGCATAGTTAGTACCTAGTAGCACTCCCTTTGGCAAGTATCACAGCTTGTAAACGCTTTTTATTGCCAGCCAAGAGTCTTTCACTTCTTGTTTTAGGGTTTTTTGTCCATTCTTCCTTACAACAGTCTTCCAATTCTGTGAGATTCCTGGGCCGTCTTGCATGCACTGCTCTTTTGAGGTCTATCCACAGATTTTCATTGATTTTTAGGTCAGGAGACTGTGAGGGCCATGGCAAAGCCTTCAGCTTGCACCTCTTGAGGTAGTCCACTGTGGATTTTGAGGTGTGTTTAGGATCATTATCCATTTGTAGAAGCCATCCTCTATTCAACTTCAGCTTTTTTACAGATGGTGTTATGTTTGCTTCCAGAATTTGTTGGAATTTAATTGAATCCTTTCTTCCCTCTACCCGTGAAATGTTCCCCATGCCATACAACCCCAAAGCATGATCGATCCACCCCCATGCTTAACAGTTGGACTGGTGTTCTTTTCATGAAATTCTGTGCCCTTTGTTCTCCAAAAATACTTTTTCTCATTGCAGCCAGAGAGTTCTATTTTAACCTCATCGGTCCACAGGACTTTTTTTCCAAAATGCATTAGGCTTGTGTAAATGTTCTTTTGCAAAATTCAGATGCTAACTTTTGTGGAGAGGATGCAGGAGAGGTGTTCTTCTGATGACTCTTCCTCGAAGGCCATATTTGTGCAGGTGTTGCTGAACAGTTGAACAGTTGAACAGTATACCATGACTCCAGAGTCTGCCAAATCTTCCTGGAGGTCTTTTGCAGTCAAACGGGGGTTCTGACTTGCTTTTCTAACAATCCTATGAGCAGTTCTCTCTGATATTTTTCTTGGTCTTCCAGACCTTATCTTGACCTCCACCATCCCTGTTAACTGCCATTTCTTAATTACATTCCGAACTGAGGAAATCGGTACCTGAAAATGCTTTGCTATCTTCTTATAGTCTTCTCCTGCTTTGTTGGCGTCAATCATTTTCATTTTCAGAGTGCTAGGCAACTGCTTAGAGGAACCCATGGCTGCTGATTGTTGGGACAAGGTTAGAGGAGTCTGGGTAT